>JAKSZP010000106.1:0-202186 GCA_022478985.1 Massospora cicadina
AGAGTGGGTAGCATCAGGGAGTTTAAAAAGTAACCCAGGTATTTTAGACATATCATCCCAGATCTGTTTATGGGGTTTATAACAGTGATAGCATTGCCACTGCTGAGTTTTGGCATTAAGTGAAGCTTTGTAACTCAAACTGCTTGATAACCCATACTTTTTTAAGCTCTCTTTTAGGTTTTATTCAATATAGTCATGAGGGAGGATAATGGGAAGGTTATCAAAACTAGTAAAAATAGTAAAATCTTTATTCCAGAAAGTATGTTCTATACATATAATGTATGATACTCTAAAAGTCTTAACTTCAACTTTTACTTTGTAGCTTCATCAGCTACCTCTTTGGTAGGAAATCCTAAATCAAAGAACTGCAATCAAAGCTTCTTTTGAGGAAAGTAGCAGAAGGGAACAACTTTACTGCTACTCTGATACCTTCTCATAAAAAGATGGAGTCAACCACCTTACATTAAATGTGGATGGTGTGGTGCACCTGTGATATTGGCCTGGAATGGGAAATCTGGTGGTATAACATTTGATTTTGTAAAATTGGAGGATCAAGTCTGTAGGGGTGGACCTCTGGCATTGTTTGTAAAGTTCCCCGTAAGCACTAAGGATTCCTGGAATGTATGCTTATTGCCAAAAGGATTAACATGACCATTAGGCAGACCCCCTTTAGCTACAGTGGCTTACTGCTGGTTATCCTTAAACATAATTAATTTATCCTTATGCTATGTTGATTGGCTTAGGTGTTGTCAAATTGAAACGGTTATCAGCAATCGAGTGTTGCTAATGCGAGAAAGATGTCATAGTAGTATTTAGAAATTTTAAAATAGATTCAAGTTTAATGATTCCAGTTTGAAAACTATATAGATACAAATATCTTTACCGTACATCAAACTTTATAATTTTAATTTTTATATACTTTCGGACCAAGCTTTTTAAATGCTTGAAAGTGATATTTTTCGGCCTTCCACGAATAAAATTAAAATTGAAAGTGATGTTTTGCGGCTTGTCAAGCTTAATCTTACAACTCAATACATCTCATCCGATCTTAAGTATAATACCAAATTCGGTCCATAGTGAATGAGTTGCGCGCTCCTTACTCCATTATCAAATTCAGAAACCTCATATTCTTAATACTACGAAATGTCAGCCAAGCTGATCTAACTGATTTTAAACGTCGAACTACGTCATTTAACCGAACAAAAGAGAGTCGAAGTAAAGATCGGGTTTGCATAGGCTTGTAGAATCCAAGCTTTGCGCTCAGTCATGAACTTAAATGTAACCGTGTTCGCCTATTGAAATTATCTTTTGCACACCCGTTTGTCAAAAATTAACGTTTACTACGCTGCGGAGGTATTTCGATTTTAACTTCGGTTGTTAATTTTTCTGTTTTCATATAGCGACTTTTTATTTTTCATTAGAATCATTTTAAATTTTAGCAATTTTATTACTACTTTATGCACTTTTACTTGACCAATTTGTTATTTCCTCGTTGTTTTAAGTGGTAGTCCTCTTTTCAGTTTTTACGGCTTAGGTTTACGGTAGTTTCTTTTTTGATTGTGATAGTTTTAAGTCAGATATTTTCTTATTTTTTTAGAACTTCAACTGTTAGTAGGAGCTTTCACCTTCTTTGGTAGTAGCTTAGCTTAATGTTTTTGTTTTAAGCTTGCAATTATTTACGTTTGTCTTCAACAGAAACTAGTGTTTAACTCAAGGTTCGCTTACTGCTTTTGTTTACAAGCTTTTTTATCTTTTTCTTTTGTAAATAGCCTTCACTAAAGCTCTAAAAATTGTTGCGTTAAACCTTAGAACTATATGTTAAGAAAATCTGCGCGTCTTGCAAATCGAGCAACTGAGGCGCCTGGTATGATATCGGCCTTCCAGCCTAAAAGCAATAAGGCGAGAATTTTGAATGATAGCTCTCAGGGGAAATCTCTCAACGGGGGTTTTCCTTTGAAGGAGTGTAATGGCGCTTCTAAAGAAATCCAGACAAATGAGAAAGAACCTTCCGTTCAAGAGAACCCATTTCTTGCAGCGCTCGATGATGAAAGTCAGTATGGTTCATCCTTTTGTGACCGTACAATTTATCCTCATTCAGAATCAAATGACCATTCTATCAGCATCGATAATATCTTGGGCTATCTTTCTAGTGATTATTTCTCAGATGGAGATGATCTGATTTTTAGTGGAAGGGATGATGAGGTTGAGTCTGTCTGGAGCATAGGTTCCTTTCAATTCGAAGAAAATGCAGTTGGTGACAATAGTGAGCTGGACAAGGATGATCCCTTTGGGTTTTTAGCTGCGGAGAGAGAGGTACACAAACTGGCCGAGGATGTAGCTACTTTGAGCTACTCTGATTCTTCTGACACTGTGAGTTTTTATATAAAATTTAAGCTAACATTTTACAGGATCATTTTGTCAAATCTGCTCGTGCCCTCCATAGTCGCTCTCGAAGCACTCGGGCCCAGAATTCGCCTTAGGTCGATTTTATTAAATTCAACGTCTTTGTAACATTTGGAATTGATCATTTTCAGGTATCTGTTTTAGCCATAGGTTGATCCGCGCTCTCGAGCTATTTTATGAATGTGAATAAAGATTTTTACTTTCATTACTTGCTTACCTTGATTACATGCAAAACTGTTTATATTTGCAAAACTAAAGATGTGTACTGATTTGCTCTAAAATAAACTAGGACGTATTTATCTCGTTGCTATAAACCACTTGAGTTATTTCATTCTGCAGGCTTTTGCGCAGATGTTGATTGTAAAGCGCACCTTTGATCTAAAATCTTAAAAAAAGGCTGCGTTTTTATATTTATACTTGATAATCAATCGAATTTCTAGACACAAAGCGGTAATTTTCAACAAAAGATATTATTTGCCGCTCTAGAACATTGTTCTTTTACTTTTCTAATGATATAACTCCAGCAAATTATACTTTAATCATTATTAAAATCGTTATAAAAATCTCAACTTGAATTTTGGGTATAAAGGAGCCTGCTGGTTAAGCTAATACACTCTATAGAAATCTATAAGGGAAATTCACACAAGACTGTCAGCCATTTTGGGCTAGCCATTGGCTACAACTCGTCTTTTTACTGGATAAATTTTAAAATACTAAATGGTCCCATCTTGAAGGGGGTGCATTAAATAATAGATGTTTTTATATTCAGCTTTGTGAAAAATTGACGGTGCAAAAATTTTATCCGATGCACAAACCTAATAAAGATATCTAATAAGATTAAAGATCAAAAAGTTTAGGTGATATGTTGACTTAATTATGACATTTTATATGAAAATTGGAATGAGGCTATAAAGAAACTGGCTAAATTTCTAAAGCATTAGGTTATTAAATGCAGAACAAAGATATGGGTAACATCAACACTAAGGATCTTTAAAGCCGTTAGATTACGGTGAAGCTAGGTTAAAATCAGTAACCGTCAATCTATTGAAGATATTTATTTTAATGATAGCAGGACTATCTTATTTTTAATTTAAATTGTACTTTCCTTTGACTTTCTCTTCAGATTAAAAAATAATGGTTTGCCTACATTTTCTCTACTATTTTATGAGCTTATCTCAATGTACACTGTTTTATCAAGAGATGTTTTTATTTTTTTAGTTTGTACTGTAATTAGACTTAGAATTAAACAAAAGCACCCATTAATATTTAGAGCATCACTTGATTCTAGTGCAATGATGATTAAACTTATACATGTCATGGTCAATGTTGTATATGGTTTGACCAACCATCAGTTCATATTTTTATTTTAAGTTTATATATCACTAATACTTGAAAAGGATTTGATCTGTTCTTAGTAATTGCTATGGCGAGTGGCTCACAATTTTGTATGAAGTTGGTCACTTATCAAAAAATATTCGAGGTGGGTCAACTTTGGGACAAATATACCACACCGAGAATTTTTCTTGCCAGTACAGGTTTCGAACTCAAAACCTGCACTAGGGTGGAAGCAGCTTTACCTGCCCGGCTAACCACCCTGAAGTTAGTCACTTATTGATTTACTATTATTTGAACCCCTAATCCCTGCTGACATATCTCTCATCCCTTACCTTATAAATCACCAACACCATAGCTTTAATTGCCTCATTACCTCCTACTTTTATTCAGCATCAATATATTATTTTGCTTTGTGCCAGTATTAAAATATTGGTAATGGAATTCCTTATAATTACTATAACCACCTACCAGTAAATTTGATTACATCTGGCATTTTAATTATTCTGGCATATCAATCTTATGTGTAAAATGCCCCAAGCCCTATTCACTTGCTTTTCTGGCTTAATTTGGATATTACACCAGTATTTACCAAACTTAAGGCTGCTTAGTAACCATAAAATGCACCAATAAGAACTCTGATAGCAAGGACATATCTGATTAAGATTGTTATTAGTAAGGGTTCTTTTTCCTAAGTAGATAGTTTTTAGTCTACTAAGAAGTTAGTATAGTGAGACCCAAGAAACTAGCAGTACCTAATACTATGGTGTGCTCCTGTATTTGATTATAAAAGCCCTATTCTTGATAAAGTTTAGTGTTCTTAAGTTTTTCAGATTGCTGTCTTCATATAGTATCTAGGGTATTACATGTGTTAACCTGTGTATCTGTTATATGGACCCAAAATAACTAATTCAACAGTCACAGCTGATTGAAAGAATACAGGCCATGGCAACTAGATATATTAGTGCCCTTAGAATGTCCCATAAGGTTAAGAGCTCGGCTAACCTAGAGACTTGGTAGTAGGACGTTCTAGGGGTTTCATAATGAGTAAATTGGTTCAGCAACATACCAAAGGCCCCATATCATCCAGAAGGTGGCAATGGGGGTGGCCGCAGAACTTACTGGTACAAAACCCAAGAATGGGAGAGGCAGGGAAGGTGACAATCCCTCTGAGGTTTGCAGCTATTGGTTGTTGTATAGAAAATGGATCAAAGGTGTATAAGACATAGAATAGGAGGATTTCGTCACATTAGTGGCAGATTGGCAGAGCATAATAAAATTGCAGATCTACATGGTGTGCTCAATGGATTGAAAGGCATGATTGGAGGCACACAGTCTTGCTTACTCAAATATAGCACAATTTGCTACTGGATTGATGAACTGTAAAGCCCACTCCATAAATGTTAAGAGTAATTTAAAGATAGAGGTGTAACGGATGGGGCTCCCAAGGCTCAGCCTGCCACTGGTTGTCATGGAAACGGCAGAAGAAGTTTAGACCAGCCTGCCAGTCAGGGTGCGTAAGCATCCAGAAAGCAAGCCAGAATGCCAGAGACATTGCCAACCATACAACTTGATATGGGGCCAGGAAATAGGATACCACAAAATGGTGGCGGAATTTCAGGGTTAGGAGTATCCCAACAGCAAACCACACCAAATAGATTTCAGACCCAGGGGTTCTGCTAACAGGGGTGGAAACTACTGGGATAGTTACTGCGAGATTCTTGGTTGTTAAGACCATTTTGTTGGGGGTAAAAGAGAGGTGAATCTTCTCTTGTAGTTGGTAAACATAGGGCCATAAAATCCCTGTATATTGCTGCTGAAAGATCATGAGAACTGGGTTGTAGAACCAAAAATTTTTGGACTTGTCAAGCCCAATTGGTGATAAAGGAATCATAGTAACCAAGAGAATTGGTAAGAACCACCCATAGTGTGGAGCGGCAGACCACCAGGCAAACACCATAGGGAATGTGGTTGAAAGGAGGGAGATAAAAATTTGGGGTTTTTCAGTAAAATTTTTATTTGGAAAATAAAGTAAGAAAAATTGAACACAATCTTCTCAGTGCCTTGCAACTGATTAAATAGTGGTCGATTGGTGAAAATGTGGTCAGGATCCACAAATTTTTCCTAATCAGCGAATTGGATGGTAGAGGGGGGGTTTATTCTTTGGGAACCATCATCGCAAAATTTGGCGGCAGGCTGAGTCTCTGTCAGTTTGAGCTCAAACATCTGGACCAGGGGTCAATTATGTTTCTGACGGTTAGCATGATGGCATTTGGCCTGACAAGTGACAGGAATCCCCCAAGGCCATCCAATATAAGGATGGGACCAATTGGTTGGAATGGGTTTGGGATGGCCAACCCACCCACGCTCGGTCAATTAACCATTCATTCAGTTAATAGAGGCCCATTGGGCGCAATGCCTGAATTACTATCAGAGGGTTTTGAACTCTCGGTGATGGCGCCCAATATTTGTTCTGCTGATTTTGGGGTCAAATCAGAACTGTCAGGCGATCCAGATGATGTTTCATTATTCATGCTTTTACAACCATTTAAATTTTGTCCATCAGCCCAATTTCTGCCTAAATTGGATCTGACTGATTTCAGTTCAATAATCTCAGCACAGATTTCACTGATTCCCTGCAACAGTTCTGCTGAGGTGAGTGAGGAAATCGGGGGTGGGATCTGAAGTGGACAAGCTGTCACCCATCGCTTGTCAACTAATTGGCAAGACCATCTTAGGTGATGAGGGGTACTGACATCCTCTTCAGTGTTTTCTTACTTGGGAACGGAAAGATAGCTCAATCAAAAGCCAAAGGACACTCCCTGAGACTTACATTACCCTTTCCTTTTCCCAAAGGGATGGCCCCCCACTGGGAAACTGCACCAGAGCCACATTCTTATGCGCTTTGGGTAACTTGATAGCCATAATTGTCGCAGCCTTCTGCGGCGTGGTGGGGAGCCTCAGGGTGGGATGTGTGGAAAGTGTCAACCAGGTCCATACAATTTGCGCAATCGCGCACCTTGACCCAACTGTTTTCATAAGCTGGATATCCTTTCCAGGCCACAAGGTATTGGACTGATTGTCGTAACTTCTGAAATGCCAGGATGGCCTCTACTTCAGCTTCCTCCTCATTATTGATGACAATTGGTTCTGGGTCCAAGGGAATTACACCCTTGAAGGGCGACAGCTGGGATACATGGAAAACTGGGTGTTGCTTCCAATGTGTGGGAAGCTTCAATCGAAATGCCCCATTACCCAATACCTCCTCTACTAAGTGGGGATCTGAACGCTTGCTGGCAAATTTTCAGGAAGGGGTTTGGATTTGCAAATGGTGGGTATCAAGCATGACATAAGAGCCCACCTTAAAGTCATGACCTGGAAGGCACTTGCAATCCGCGAATCACTTGTAGTTGCCGATGGCTTTAGTAAGGTATTCCCGCACTAAAGCTTGGGTCAATCAAATATGGCCAGCATGATCTGCGGCAGCTTGCACTTCTGGTCGCAAGCATGTCCCGACTGAGAATGATGGTTTATAACCCAACATTGCTTCATATGGTGAGAAACCTGTGGAAGCGTGAGTCTCATTATTATTTGCAAATTGGGCAAGAGGCAGGTCATCAGCCCAGGTAGCTTGCACTGCTACTGCATAACAATGCAGTTACTGTTTGAGAACTTGATTAACCCACTCGGTCTGGCTGTCAGACTGGGGATGATACGCCATGGATTGACAGGGGGTTATCTTAAGGATTGAATAAGAGTTTGCTCCAAAACTGGGCAGTAAACTGGGTGCCCCTGTCACTAACAATTTCCTGGGGAAGGCTGAACATTGAAAACACATGGCAAACAAACAGATGCGCCATTTCTTCTGATGTGATCACAAAGGTACAAGGAATGAACAGGGAAAATTTGGTAAAGCGATCTATCACCACCATTATCGCTGTGAAACCATTGGAGCAGGGGAGTTCAAGAATGAAATCAATGGACACCAAGGTCCATGGACCTTCCGCCTGTTGTAAAGGGTGCAGGAGGCCATTTTTTCTGGAACGATCTGACTTGGCCCTAGCACAAGTAACACAATTGGCAATCCAAGTCAGAACCTCTTTGGTCAGTCCTGCCCAATTAAAGGTTTGCTTGATCAGGTCAATGCATTTCTTGTTACTGGGGTGTCTGACCACAGGGGGATCATGGTGTGCGCAGAATACAGGCAGGTGGAAGGAGGGAGGCACCCAAACATGAGAACAAAAGTAGATGAGACCTTCTTCTAAAGAATATAGGGAGTGTTTGGGGCTTAAGTGAGTCAAGTGTTCAATCAACTCCACGCCCTCAGGGCAGGCCATTTGACTGGCTAGCACCTGGGCCAATAATGGATTGTCGGGTGACAATGCAGTGGAGGAAACAATGGAGGGAGCAATTGATAGGATTTGAGTAGCAGGGATCATGGTAACGAGATCCTCTTCCTCAGGCTCCGAGGGGCAGTGAGCGGGACTATGGCTTAGGAAATTGGGAAGGACATTTAGTGCACCCTTGACAAATTCATATTTGAAGTTGAAACTGCACAGGTCCCAATAGGTTCAGGCTTGCCGGTGTGCCAATTTTTGGGGTTTGCAAAAATACAAGAGAGCTTGGTGATCTGTGCAAACTGTTAACTCATGATGAGCACCTTGCAACAGGTACCGCCAATGAGTTAATGCCCATGCAACAGCGGCCAGTTCCTTGTCATAGATGGCCCAGGACTGCTCCATAGCGGTGAATTTTTGGAAGAAATAAGCAACTGGATGTTCGAGACCATCGTGGTCCTGAAGCAGCACTGCACCCACAGCTACTGATGAAGCATTGCATGCAACAATATACAGTTTGGTGGGATTGGCATGTTTCAAAATGGGAGGAGACACAAACACTTCTTTAATCACTTCAAACGCCTGCTGGCATTTGGGGGTCCAACAAAAGGGTACGTTTTTCCCTGTGAGGGGGTGGAGCGGGGCGGCCAACTGGGAAAGTGCGGGGGAAAATTTCTTTAGGAAAATGATAGTGCCCAAGAAACTTTGAAGCTGCTTCTGTGTAGTTGGGGTTGGCCATTCTCAGATTGCATCTAATTTGTTGGGGGGATGGCGACCCCTTCTTTAAGTACCAAGTTTCTGAGAAATGTAACCTCTTCCTTGTAAAACTTGCATTTGGAAGCTTTGAGGAACAAGCCTGCTTTGTGCAAAGCAACCACCACTGCTTCTAAGTCAATAGCGTGTTGCTCGGGAGTTGGGGAATGGACTAGGATATCATTGATATAAGCAATAGCGCAGGAAAACTGGAGATCCCTTAACGCATTGTCAATCAACTGTTGAAATGTAGTGGGAGCATTTTTTAGCCTGAAGGGCATTACGCGAAATTGAAAAATCAGGTGACCGTAATCTACACAAGGGTGGAGTGATCCATCCAATTTTCTTGCAAAGATGATAGGGGAAGTGATGGGAGATGTTTTTTTAAACAACCAGCCTTTTTTTAACATATCATCCAACCAGGTATTGAGTGCAACTTCTTCTTCCACCATATGGGGATACAACGGGCAATTGATGTTCACCAATTCCATGGTTGTCCGAAATCCACAATCATACCTAGTATGTTTTGGTAGATGGTCCGCCTTTTCCATGTCAAAAATTCTGTGATATGGCATTAAATTTTCAGGAAACTCAGCCTGAATGCCCGTGGAAGTGACTAGGGTGGTGATAGAGCCAGTTCCTTGGATTTTCTCGAGGGTGTTGATCAGAGGGAACTCTCCTTCTGAATCATCATTGGCAAATGACAACGTATTTGATTCCAAATGAATCCTTACATGTTGTCGGCGCCACCACCCACCCCCAAGATCACCAGAAATACCAGGTTTGGCATGGCCAAAAAATGATCGCAGAATTTATAGGTGAATTGAGAAGTATATCAGTCAGCGAACAACATAAAGACTGATAAGCAGAGGAGGCCACCATTACTGAGGAGCCCACATCCATATCCAGTTTTATTTGTTGTGACAACTCTACACTCATGAAGTTCCCCGCTGCTCCGGTATCCACCAGAGCTTAAAAGGAGACATGGTGGGAACTGATACTAATTCTAATGGGTACAAGCAAATAAGCGCAATTTTGTTTATTGGGGAGATATGACTGACTCATGGGCGACTGAAGAAACGATAGGTGTGTTGGGACCAGGGTCAGGATTCTTAGCTGGAGCGAAAATTGGAAGGACCAGGACTGGGCTAATTGTTTCCTTCGTCTGGGCTTGAACAGAATCATTAAAAGTTATCTCTGGGAATGCTAACTCAGACTTGGGAGTTCCGGCAGAGTTGGAATTCATGTCCGCTACTATTTTAGTGTCAGGCACGTCGTCTGTGCCATCATTAAGAAATCCTATCATAAAATTCCTTTTCTAATATGAGGAAACATGGCGAGTCAAAGCTTTAATAGTAGTTGTGGTGACGCCTATTTGATCTATTGATCCTTGGGTGGTAGACCAAACCAAGTGGTGAGCGGAAACTGAATCCAAACTCGCTCTAAAGACTGCCTGAAGCATGTTGATAGATAGCTTTGACGCGGGAGCCAGCTCACGAAAGGGAGAGATCAAAGAAGCCAAACTGGGGGCTTCAGCCATGGCAAAGAGCAGTTTAAATAAATGGTCTGATTGGGACAAAAGGGGGTTCAAGGCAGCTGATACAACAGCCATCAAGGAGGCAGGGTCTCCTTTTTGTGTGGAAGAACGCAAAAGACTTCTCACCCAGTGACGAGCCTCCCCACCCACGGCATCTAACAATGTGAGACCTTGTTGGGCCTCAGATATCGCAAAAGCATTATTAAGTGCAATTGTTGTGCGCATTTGTACTTTGGTGAGTGCGTCCAGAACCTGATTGGCGATTTCTTGGGAAGGGATACTCAATATTTTCCCCAGCTCGGAGGAAATAGGAGGAGATGCGATCTTCACCTCTTGGGTAGCTTGAAGGAGTTTTCCCAGAATAGATCAGATGCTTCTCCCAAAGTCAGAGAGTGACCACACAAGAAACAAACAGCATACAACTGATTGAACATTCATCTGGTAGAGAGTAACCACTGCGGCACCAAATTTGAAAACCAAGGCGGAAGTGGCTGGAAGTAATGGTTGGTCAATTATGTCATGGAAATGGCAGAAGAAGTTTAGACCAGTCTGCCAGTCAGGGTGCGTAAGCATCCAGAAAGCAAGCCAGAATGCCAGAGGCATCGCTGACCGTACAACTTGATATGGAGCCAGGAAATAGGATACCACAAAATGGTGGCGGAATGTCAGGGTTAGGAGTATCCCAACAGCAAACCACACCAAATAGATTTCAGACCCAGGGGTTCTGCTAACAGGGGTGGAAACTACTGGGATAGTTACTGCGAGATTCTTGGTTGTTAAGACCATTTTGTTGGGGGTAAAAGAGAGGTGAATCTTCTCTTGTAGTTGGCGAACATAGGGCTATAAAATCTCTGTATATTGCTGCTGAAAGGTCATGAGAACTGGGTTGTAGAACCAAAAATTTTGGACTTGTTGAGCCCAATTGGCGATAAAGGAATCATAGTAACCAAGAGAATTGGTAAGTCCCACATAGAGTGCGGAGCGGCGGACCACCAGGCAAACACCATAGGGAATGTGGTTGAAAGGAGGGAGATAAAAATTTGGGGTTTTTCAATAAAATTTTTATTTGGGAAATAAAGTAAGAAAAATCGACCAACAATCTTCTCAGTGCCTTGCAACTGATTAGATAGTGGTCGATTGGTAAAACGTGGTCAGGATCCACAAATTTGGCCTAACCAGCAAATTGGATGGTAGAGGGGGTTTATTCTTTAAGACCGTCATCACAAAATTTGGTGGTGGGCTGAGTCTATGTCAGTTTGAGCTCAAACATCTGGACCAGGGGTTATTTGTTTCTGACGGTTAGCATGATGGCATTTGGCCTGACAAGTGACAGGAATCCCCCAAGACCATCCAATATAGGGATGGGACCAATTGGTTGGAATGGGTTTGGGATGGCCAACCCACCCGCGCTCAGTCAGTTAACCATTCTTTCAGTCGATAGAGGCCCATCAGGCGCAATGCCTGAATTACTATCAGAGGGTTTTGAACTCTTGGTGATGGCGCCCAATATTTGTTCTGCTGATTTTGGGGTCAAATCAGAACTGTCGGGCGATCCAGCTGATGTTTCATTATTCATGCTTTTACAAAATTTAAATTTTGGCCATCAGCCCAATTTCTGCCTAAATTGGATCTGACTAATTTCAGTTCAATAATCTCAGCACAGATTTCACTGATTCCCCGCAACAGTTCTGCTGAGGTGAGTGAGAAAATTGGGGCGGGATCCAAAGCGGATGAGCTGTCACCCATTGCTTGCCAATTACGTGGGTGAGATCGCCTTGGGTGATGAGGGGTACTGCCATCCTCTTCAGTGTTTTCTTACTTGGGAACAGAAATATAGCTCAATTGAGAGCCAAAGGACACTCCCTGAGACTTACAGTGGTGAACCCAAACTCTTGGATGGGGGTCACTCCCATGAGGGAAAGGGCAATAGCCTACTAAACCACCAAGAGTCCTATCTGGGCAGGTAGACTCACTGGGCACACTGGGCCAAGGTGCAGCAAACTGTCCTCTGTTTTTAAGTCGTGGGGAGCATCCCCTCTGCTTAGATTAGGTAGTTTTTCCATTTCCCAATAAAAAGAGTCTGAAAAAGGGTGGCTGTCCTCCTTGTCACACAGGGTGATCACATCAATGTGGTAGACAAGCGCTGGGTAAAAGCTCTCTCTTTGAAGATTCCTCTCCCTGTCCTCATGCTTGCATCAGCCAAATTAGTATGGCAAATTGAGGAAATTTGTGCTGAATTATTGGAATCTGCCACCCCCATGAGCTGGAATGATCTTATGAATTTGATGGCGCTGATGTCATAGTTAAATGACTTGATAGTAGGTACCAACCCCAAAGATAAGGCTGGGCGGCAGGAGGCCCAGAAGGTGAAACTTCAGGCCCTCCCTGACCTCAAGCACACCTTAGACCAACTCTGGGTACAAGCCAAATATGCCCAGGTTAGTACTAGTGAGGTGCATAATTCCCAGCCCCTTGTATTGGCCCAGGCGTTAAAAAAATGAGCTATTTAATTAATAAAGATGGTTTGACTTAGTTGATTGGGAATTGGGGGTTTGAAACCCATTCCATTTATGAACTTACGCGTTTGGGTAGAGTATAACTTTAATCAAATTACTTGAGTGAGGACTATTTCAGTGTATTCTACCAATTCAGATGGGAGCGTTTGCCTATTGGAGAGTCAAGGCTTGTGCCCACTTCCACAGATCCAGAACTACCTCAATGATGTTTAAATATGGTTTTTGTGACCAACATTCCTTGTCAGACAACTTTTCACAATAAACTTTCCCAATTTTTACGCTATATTAATGGTTCCTTGGGAGAACCTGGGTGCAGACCTCTTCAAGGAGGTCTCCAACTACGTTGGCCACTACATACTATCACAAATAACAAAAGTTTCAGGTGTCCCTTGGGCTGCTCAGGTCTCCTCCAGATCAAGGCACCCAAGCCTCCCAGCACCGATTTATGTTTGATTATGGACTCCCCTTTGGGGTCCACACAAGTTTTATTGTTTCTCGCTTACCTGATATTGTATACCGCGCTTTACACCCTTGCCCTGGGTCCCTTCTGTACTGGCACTATTCGTGGTGCCTTGTTTCCCATTCTCTTAATGGCTAGTTCCCTAGCAGTGTGGGTTTGCATCCCGCACCACCTTGCTGGGAATGAGAGAGTTACAGACCATCTCTTAAAAGCTGAACCCTCAAAATCAAAGTCCAAATGCCTTAAAACCATGGTAATGAGGCCTGACGGGCTCGCACATTTGGTGGATGTGAAATCAAGTTTCAAATCCTCAGTAACACTCACCAATGGGTTTGGGCCATTTAAAGTGTTGTCAGTTCGAAACCTGTTCCAAAACCTATGGGGACAAAGCCCAATGGGCGCATATCTCTTAGTCAGAATGAGTCAAGTAATGAATTCTTGGTTGAAATTGCCAATGGCATCGAGCCATTGGAAAATAATGTTGCCAATTCAGTACTCCCCTCAAAATCTTTGAAGATAAAGCCTGATGGGCATGTACTTCCATTGTGGACTGTTGCCACTAGCTCAAAACCCCCACCTCAAAAATCTTAATTGTTGATCAATGTTATCCACTTGGCCAAATGAACGCTCCAGTGACTGTGCACGGGCGGGTTGGGTATCCCAAACCTGTTTTTGGCCCATTGGGACTGCCCCTATGTGGGGTGGCCTTGGGGGATTCCTGTTGCCCATTGGGCCAGATGCTGTCACACTAAATTTTGGAAATGCAGTGAAGCCTTGAGTCAGGCGTTCTAAGGCAAATTGAAAGCAATTCAGCCTGCTGCTGATTCTATATGAAGTCAGTTCAGATTGAAACATTTTCCTCCCTCCCTTGAAGGTTCGCTGGGTTAGGTCAAAATTTGAGTGCCCAATACCATGCTTTGACAAGCTTTCCCAAATCGACCACTATCTAATCATTCACATTGTAATGAGGAAATTGTTGGTCAATTTTCGTAAATTCACTTTACAATAAAATTTACCTCAAGTTCCCAAATTACTACTTTTACTTCAAATTTTTCTTGCTGAGCTCCCTATGGCACTAATGTTGTGGCCCATCAGCCCTACATTAGCCTGGTAATACCAGTCATGATAGTCACAATAGTTCCCTCTGTAGCCAACTGGGCCTAATGAGTAAGAAACTTCTGGGAATTCAATCCCATCGTTGAAGCCATCTTCCAACAGGATATTGGAATCCTGTGGGCTCATTTATCTCTACTTTACGTGAGGATCCGCCCCTTGCCTCTGCTTTTGTGTCAACTTCCTCCCATGGAGTATCCCAAAGCAGCTAGTCCAATAGTTCAACTCATTGCAACAAGTCCTGCGGGGTCCAGAGTTGCAACAGCTTTTTTATTGCTGGGTTTCTTTTTACTCTTGTCACACATCAACGCACATTTGTTTCCCATCTTCTCACACCATACAACATCCATGAGCGGCAATGCCTCTAGCATTGTGGCTTGCTTTTGGGTGCTTTTGCATCCTGACTGGCAGGCCAGTCTAAACTTCATATGCCTTTTACCTGACATAATCAAACAACCACTGTTTCCAGACATTTCCATTCTTCTCTTAGAGTTGGGCACCGCAGTGGTTACTCTTTAGCAAATGAACGTTCTGTCACTAGGTTGTCTCCTGCTGTTTGTTTGGTCAATAGCCAATTTTGTGAACAGCATTCAAAATGCTTTGGAGGAATTTATCCATGGTAGCAGGGCCCCGTGGGCTGCTAAACTTCCCTCAGCTCATTATCAAGTAGGGAATCCAGGTTTCCCTTCCCAAGAAATTGCAAATCAAATCCTTGACGCCCTTGCCAAGGTGCAAATGCAATCTGCTTTTGCCCTGAATAGTGCTGCTTCATTGTCCAACTGTAAGTCCCAGGGAACGTCCTCTGGGCATTGATCGGGCCATTTTTCCATTTCTGAGTAAGAAGGCACTGAAGAGGATGGCGGTACCTTAATTACTCAGGGAGATCTCGCTCACGTAGTAGATGAGCGCTGGGTAACAGCTCTTCTGCTTTGGATTCCACCTCCAGTACCCACACTCACCTCAGCAGAACTGTTATGGGGAATCAGTGAAATCTGTGCCAAGATTGTCGAATTAAAATCAATCAGAACTAATTTGAGCAGCAATCTTCCCAATGTTTGGATCTCAAATGGTCAGAAAGGTATGAAGACTGATTTATCAGCTGGAATGCCCAACGGTTTCAATTCAATTAACATGCCAATAGAACAAATCACCTCCCTACCAAAATCATTAGGGATCATCCTCAATGGGCAGGCAACAGCATTTGACATCATTGAAGAGGGTTTGAAGCCCCTGTTGACAATTTGGGCGTTGCGGCTGATGCAATTCCACTGACTGAATGAACAGCCCAGCAACTGAGTGTGGGCGGGTTGGGTGTCCCGAACCTGTTCCCAACCAAATGGACCCACCCCTATGTGGGGTGGCCTTGGGGGATTCCCGCTGCTCATCGGGCCAAATGCCATTGCACCAACCATCAGAAATGTAGCTGAGCATCAGTTTGGACGTTCAAGGTTGAACTGACAGTGACTCGGCCCGCCACCAAATTTTTTTTACGTTGGTTCCTAGGGAACTAATCCGCCCATTCCTGAATAATTTGCCAGTTAGGTCAAAATTGAGGGTCCCAATCCTGGCTTGTCACTATCCCAATTGACCACTATTTAATCAGTTGCATTGCACTGAGAAAATTGTTGGCTGATTTTCTTCCTTTTCTTTTTAATAAAATTTTGCCAAAAAACCAATCAATTTTTTATTGTATTGATCCTTCTGGCCGCATCCCTGATGGCGTTTCCCTGGTGGCTGTTGGTCCATATACTGGATGGGCTCTACCAGTACTTATGGTCACTATGGCCCCCTCCATCGTTGATTGGATTCATTGAGTCAGATAGTTCTGGCACTATAAACCTGCTATCATGAACTTCTGACAACAGTACATGGGGATCTTGTGGCCGTACATCCACCAACTGCAAGCAAGAATCTGTCTCCTTGCCTCCCCCAGTCAAAATGACCCCATATGCTGATGAACTCATTGAAACTATCTCTGTGATTCTACCCCCTGCAGCAAGGCCCCTGGGTCTGGGATGGGCTCATTGTGGTTCGTCGTCAGGATCATACTCACTGTTGTTCTACACCATCAATTTGTCATTTTACAATGCCCGGCTCCTTACAACGTCGTTCAGTTGGCAATGCCTCTGGCATTCTGGATTGCTTTATGGGTGCTCATGCATCCTGACTGGCAGGCCAGTATAAAATTCTTCTGCCATTTCCTTGACATAATTGACCAACCATTATTTTCTGTCACTTCCGCCCTGCTCTTTGATGTGGGCGCCGCAGTGGTTACCCTTTACTAAATGAATGTGCAATCAGTAGTTTGCTGTTTGTTGTTTGTTTGGTCACTTTCTGACTTTGGGAGAAATATCAGCTCTACCTTTGAGAATCTTCTTCAAACCACCCAAGCTGCATGGATTGCGGCTCCTCCTCCTCCCACTAGCTCATAAGGAAGCTCAAGTGTCCCTTCCTAGGAGATAGCCAATCAAGTCCTTGACGTTCTCTCCAAGCTGCAAATGCACACAGCAATTGCACTTAATAACGCTTCCACGTTATCTCATGCCCAACAAGGGCTCGCGTTGTTAGACGCTGTGGATGGGGATGCTCGCCGATGGGTCAGAGGCCTTTTGCGCTCTTACTCACAAACAGGAGACCCCACCCCACTGATGGCTGTAATGTCGGCTGCCCTGAAACCCCTGTGTCACAATTGGACCACCTATTCTGACTGCTCTATGTCATAGCTGAAGCCCCTAGCCTGGTTTCTTTGATTTCTACCTTCCATGAACTGTCCCCCACGTCAGGTATCTCTATTGATATGCTTCAGGCAGTCTTTAGATTAGGCTTGGATCTGGGCTCCACTCATCACGAGGTCTGGTCCACCGTCCAAGGATCAGTGGATCAAATATGTGCCACCGCGACCACCATCAATGCCTTCCCCTGCCATGTTACCCGTTATCAGAAGGGGAATTTTATGATAGGATTACCCAACATAAATGCAGATGACGCGCCTACCTCTGAACCAGCGGTAGATCTGGGACCAATCCTGCTGTAACCCCCATGTCTGAGTTGGCTGATAAAGAGTCACCTATATATGAATCTGTCAAGGCCCAGATGGAGAAAGTCATTTCCCCTGCCCTCATACTCCCAATTTTCACTCTGGTGAAAGCCCCCAACCTTACCCCTGATTTGCCAGTTATTTCTTTAGTTGTAAAAGAGTTGGTCAAATCTTCCAATAAATATAACTTTGCTTATATCCTTTTGCCTATGAAGATCAGTGTCAGCTTGCATCATGTCTCCTTTGAGGCCCTGGTGGATACCAGAGCCGCGGAGAACTTCATGAGTGTCAAGTTGGCTCAACAATTAGAACTGAAAATGGATGCGGGTCCCTCAGTGATGGTGGCCTCATCTGCTTCCTAGACCTCATATGTCATTCATCAACCGGTACCTTTGTCAATTTACCAGTTCAGCTTCTGCAATCAATTTTTCTGCCATGCCAAACTTGGTGTTTCCAGTGATCTTAGGTGTGGGGTGGTGGCGCTGACAACATGTCAAGATTTACTTGGAGTCAAATATGTTGTTGTTTACCAATGATAATCTGGAGAGTGAATTTACTCTGATTGACACCCTTAAGAAGACACAAGGAACCAGTTCTATAACTTTTCTAGTCACTTATGCGGGCATCCCAGCCAATTTTTCAGAGAGTTTAATGCGCTATTGAAGAATACTTGACTCAGAAAAGGCGGATTGCCTGCCTCTGCACACTAAGTTTGATTGTGGGTTTTGAACAACCGTGGAGTTAAACATCAACTGTCCGTTGTATCCTCATACAGCGGAGGAAGAAATTTCACTCAACACCTGGTTGGATGATATGCTGAAAAAAGGGTGGTTGTTCAAGGAGACCTCACCCATCGCCTCCCCCATTGTCTTCACCAAAAAAGTGATGGTACTCTCTGTCCCTGCATGGATTACGGCCAATTAAATAAAATAACAGTTTCTGATCCCTACCCCTTGCCTCTGGAGCAGATGATCAGCCAGGCAATCGCCAAATCCCATGTGTTCTCTAAACTGGATCTGGTGAACGCCTTTAATCAAATTTGGGTAATGAAAGGGCAAGAATGGTTAACAGCGATCTAGGTGAAGCGCGGCATTTTCCAATTCTGTGTAATGCCCTTTGTGCTGAAGAATGCTCCTGCTATGTTTCAACGTATGATTGACAATGTACTAGGTGATCTCTGGTTGACCTGTGCAGTTGCATACATCGATGGTATCCTAGTTCACTCCCTGACTCCTGAACAGCATGCTACTGACTTGGAAGCAGTGGTGGTCACCTTGCATAATGCAGGCTTGTTCTTTAAGCCTTCTAAGTGCGAGTTTTATAAGGAGGAGGTTACCTTCCTCAGGAGCCTCATCCTTAAAGATGGTTATGAAATCCCTCCCAACAAGTTAGATGTGATCCGAGAATGGCCAACCCTGACTACCCAGAAACAACTTTAAAGTTTCTTGGAAACCATCATTTTCCTAAAAAAGTAC
The DNA here is from genome assembly GCA_022478985.1 of Massospora cicadina. Classification (NCBI taxonomy): domain Eukaryota; kingdom Fungi; phylum Entomophthoromycota; class Entomophthoromycetes; order Entomophthorales; family Entomophthoraceae; genus Massospora; species Massospora cicadina. The sequence continues at coordinate 18,964 of JAKSZP010000106.1, forward strand.
TCCTCAGCACTTTCCCAGCTTGCTTCCCCGCTCCACCCCTTACAGGGAAAAATAAACTATTCCGTTGGATGCCCAAATGCCAACAGGTGTTTAAATTGATCAAAGAGGTGTTCGTGTCTCCATCCATTTTGAAGCACGCTGATCCCACCGAGTCATATATTGTTGCACGTGATGCCTCATCGGTAGCAGTGGGAGTGGTGTTGATTCAGGAGCACAATGGTTTAGAACACCCATTCACTTATTTCTCCTAGAAGTTTACCGCCACAGAGCAGTCTTGGGCCATATATGACAAGGAATTGGCAGCTGTTGCATGGGCATTAACTCATTGGAGGTATCTGTTGCAGGGTGCTCAACATGAATTAACAGTCCGCATGGATCACCAGGCCCTTTTGTATTTTTGCAAACCCCAAAAATTGGCACATCGGCAAGTCTGAAACTATCAGGACCTGTGCAGTTTTAACTATAGATAAAAATATATAAAAGTGCACTCAATGTACTTCCCAATTTTCTTAGTTGCAGTCCTGCCCACTGTTCCTCGGACCCAGAGGAAGTGGATCTTGTTACCGTGATTCCTGCCACCCAAATCCTGTTGATCGTTTCCCCCATTGTTTCATCTGTCGCTTTGACTCCCAACGCCCCGCTAGTGACTCAGGTTTTAGCCAGTCAAATGGCCTGCCCTGAGGGCATGGAGTTGGTCAAGCAGTTGGCTCACCCAAGTCATAAACACTCCCTATACTCCTTAGAGGATGGACTTATTTACTTTCAGTCTCGCATCTGGTTTCCCCCTCCTTCTGAACGGAGGTATTCTGCACACATTATGATCCCCCCATGGCCAGACATCCCAGTAACAAAAAATGCATCGACTTAATCAAGTGGACCTTCAATTAGGTGGGTCTGACAAAAGAGGTTCTGGCCTGGATCACTGATTGCGTTACTTGCACCAGGGCTAAGTTGGACTGCTCAGCAAAAATGGCCTCCTGCACCCCTTACAGCAGGCGGAGGGCCCATGGATATTGGTGTCCATGGACTTTATGATTTGAACTCCCCTGTTCTAACAGGTTCACAGCAGTGATGGTAGTGGTGGATCGCTTCATGAAGTTTTCCCTTTTTATACCTTGTACTTCCACGATTACGTCAGAAGAAACTGCACACCTTTTTGTACGCCATGTGTTTTTGATGTTTGGTCTCCCCCAGGAGATCATCAGTGACTGTGGCTCACAGTTCACCACATGGTTTTGGAGTGAACTCCTATCGATCCTGAATATCCCCCTGTCACTCCACTGCATATCATCCCCAGTCTGATGGCCAGAACGAGCAGGTCAATCAAGTCCTTGAACAGTACCTGCGTTGCTATGCTGCAGCTGCGCAAGATACCTGGGCTGATGACCTTCCTCTCGCTCAATTCGCTTACAGTAATGGGACCCACACATCCATGGGGTTTTCTCCCTATGAAGCAACGTTGGTTTATAATCCTTCATTTTTGGTCAGGCTGTGCTTGTGGCCTGAGGTTCAATCTGCCTCGGACCACATTGCTCATATCAGATTGACTCAATCCTTAGTGCGGGAACACCTCACCAAAGCCATAGTTGACTACAAGTGGTTTGCAGATTGCAAGCGTCTTCCATGTCACAATTTTATGGTGGGCTCCTACATTATGCTCGATACCTGTCACTTAAGAATTCAGGCCCCTTCCCATAAGTTTGCTAGTAAATGCTCAGGTCCCCATTTGGTGGAGGGTTTTGGGTAATGGGGCGTTCCAGTCAAAGCTTCCTGCACATTGGAAGCAGCTACCCATTTTCCATGTTTCCCAGGTATCGCCCTTCAAGGGTGCGATCCCCACAGAACTGGAACTGATCATCGTCAAAAATGGGGAAGAGGCTGAGGTAGAGGCTATCCTGGCATCCCAAAAATCATGACATTCCATACAATATCTCGTGGCCTGGAAAGGGTATATGGCCTATGAAAACAGTTAGGTCAAGGCATGCGATTGCGCAAATTGCATGGACCTGGTTGAAGCATTCCACATATCCCACCCCAAAGCTCCTGCACCCCAAAAAGTCGCGATGATTATGGCAATCAAGTTACCTAAGGCGCACAAGAATGTGGCTCTTGTGCAGTTTCCCAGTGGTGGGTCCCTTCCTTTGGAAAAAGGAAAGGGTAATGTAAGTCTGGGGACATCCTCTGGGCATTGATCGGGCCATTTTCCATTCTCAAGTAAGAAGGCACCAAAGAGGATGGCGGTACCCCTTGTTACTCAGGGCGATCTTACTCAAATAGTAGATGAGCGCTGGGTAACAGCTCTTCTGCTTTGGATTCCACCCCCAGTACCCACACTCACCTTGGCAGAACTGTTATAGGGAATCAGCGAAATCTGCGCTGAGATTGTCAAATTGAAATCAATCAGAACTAATTTGAGCAGCAATCTGCCCAATGTTTGGATCTCAAATGGTCAGAAAGGTATGAAGAATGATTTATCAGCTGGAATGCCCAACGGTTTCAATTCAATTAACATGCCAATTGAACAAATCACCTCCCTACCAAACTCATTAGGGATCATCCTCAATGGGCAGATAAAAGCATTGGACATCATTGATGAGGGTTTGAAGCCCCCTGTTGACAATATGGGCTTTGCGGCTGATGCAATGCCACTGACTGAATGAATGGCCCAGCGACTGAGCATGGGCAGGTTAAGTGTCCTGAACCTGTTCCCAACCAAATGGACCCACCCCTATGTGGGGTGGCCTTGGGGGATTCCGCCGCTCATTGGGCCAAATGCCATCACATCAACCATCATATTTGTAGCTGAGCCTCAGTTCAGATGTTTGAGGTCAAACTGACAGTGACTCAGCCTGCTGCCAAATTTTTGATGTCAGTTCCCAGCGAACTAATCCGCCCATTCCTGAATAATTCGCCGGTTAGGTCAAAGTTGAGGGTCCTGATCCCGGCTTGTCACTGCCCCAATTGACCACTATTTAATCAGTTGCATTGCACTGAGAAAATTGTTGGTCGATTTTATTCCTTTTCCTTCAATAAAATTTTGCCAAAAAAACCAATCAATTTTTTTTATTGTATTGATCCTTCTGGCCGCATCCCTGATGGCGTTTCCCTGGTGGCCTGTTGGTCTGTATACAAGATGGGCTCTACCAGTACTTATGGTCACTATGGCCCCCTCCGTCGTTGATTGGATTCAGCAAGTCAGATATTTCTGGCACAATAACCCTGCTATCATGAACTTCTGACAACAGTACATGGGGATCTTGTGGCCATACATCCACCAACTGCAAACAATAATCTGTCTCCTTGCCTCCCCAGTTGAAGTGACCCCATATGACAATGAAATCATTAAAACTATCTCTGTGATTACACCCCCTGCAGCAAGGCCCCTGGGTCTGGGATGGGCTCATTGTGGTTTGTCGTCAGGATCATACTCACTGTTGTTCTACACCAACAATTCTTCATTTTGCAATGCCCAGCTCCATACAACGTCATTTGGTCAGCAATGCCTATGGCATTCTGGCTTGCTTTTGGGTGCTCACACATCCCGACTGGCAGGCTGGTCTAAACTTTTTCTGCCGTTTCCATGACACCAACGCCCAGAAAGGTGTTGCCCTTTTGAATGCAGTTGAAGGTAACGCCCGTCAGTGGGTATGAGGACTTCTGCATACCACAGCTTGTGTGGGTGATTCTACCTCACTTCTCACAGCAGTATCAGCAGCCTTGAAGCCCCCTGTGTCACTTTCAGGACAATTATTTCAATTACTTTCATTTATGGCTGAAGCCCCTTGCTTGACCTCTTTAATTAGTATTCTGTGAGAAGGCCCCGTGCTTGAGTTCTCTAGTAATATTCTCCAAGAAATTTTTAGATTGGAGTTTAATTCCACCTCCGATCATCACAAAGTTTGATCCACCCCTATGGGGACAGTGGATCAAATGTGCAAGGCTGTAACTTCCATCAATGCCTCCCTTCGCCATGCTCCCCACCTTTAAGTTGGAAACTACATGATCAGGTTGCCCAACAGAGACTTGTATTCTTTTCTATTGTTGATTAGTATTGGCACTGGTTAGAGTCAGCCAAGGCTCCCGCGCCCAAGTTGGATAATCCTGGTTCATTTCTTAATAAGTCACTAAATGCCCAGATTGAAGAAGCTGGTTCTCAAACCCTTACTCTTCCCAAATTTACTCCCAAAAAAGAGCCCAACCTTTCCCCTTATTTGCTAGATATCTCTTCAGTATCATCAGAAATGACCAAATCTGCCAATAGCCAAAACTTCGCCTATTTTTTATTGCTATGAAGATTAGTATCAGAGCTCACCACGTGTCCTTTGAGGCCTTGGTGGACACTAGAGCAGCGGGTAAATTTTATGAGTGTAGAGCTGGCCCACCAGTTGGAACTTGACCTGGACTTGGGTCCTATGGTGATGGTCACTTTGTCAGATTCCCAACCCTCATACCTAGTATAAGGCCCAGTACCTTTCTCAATCCCCCAGTTTAGCTTTTGCAATCAGTTCTCCGCAATGCCAAACTTGATGTTTCCAGTAATACCGTGAGTGGGTTGGTGGCATCAACAGCTTGTTAGAATTCACCTCAAGTCTAATATGTTTTCATTTGCTAATGACCAGACGGAGGGCGAGTTTCTTTTAGTAGATACTCTTACTAAAACTCAAGGTCACATTTCTATTACCTCCCTTGTTCCCTGTGGGCCTTTCATCAGATTTCCCTAAGGCATTGATGGGATATCAAAGTGTCTTAGATTCCAAGAAGGTGGACTGCCTCCCCCTCATACAAAATATGATTTAGGGGTTAGAACAATGGTACAGGTAGTCTATATTAACTGTCCTATGTACCCACATACAGCAGAGGAGGAGGATGCTCTCAATGCATGGTTGGATGACATGCTTAAGAAAGGGTGGTTGTTCAAAGAGACATCACCAGTTGCTTCTCCCATAGTTTTTGCCAAGAAGGCCAATGTTCCCTTTGTCCCTGCGTGTATTATGGTCACCTAAATAAGATCTTAGTCCACAATCTCTACCTTTTGCTGTTGTAGCAGACAACTGGTCAATCAATTGCTAAATTGCATGTGTTCTCTAAACTAGATTTTGTTAATGCCTTTAATCAAATTTGGGTGATGGAAGGTCAGGAATTGACTTACCGCTATCCAAACAAAAAGGGGTATTTCAATTTCGATTAGTGCCATTTGGGTTAAAGAATGCACCAGCTACATTCCAAAGAATGATTAATAATGTACTGGGTGACCTCCAATTCACTTGCTCAGTTGCATAAATAGATGATATCTTGGTACACACCCCAACTACTGAACAACATGCAAAGGACTTGGAAGAGGCATTGGCTGCCTTTCACAAGGCGGGCCTGTTTGTCAAGCCTTCAAAATGCGAGTTTTTGTGTGGAGGAGGGTACCTTCTTGTGCAATCTTGTCTTAAAAGTTGGGTAGCTATTCCCTCTAACAAGTTGGACGCTATCAGTGAATGGCCAACTCCAACAATCCAAAAGCAATTGAGAAGCTTTTTGGACACTATCATTTACTTAAAGAACTTCCTGGCCCTATACCAGTTAGCCGCTTCACTTCATCCGCTCGCTGGTAAGAATGTTCCCTTTTGTTGGACACCCGAGTGCCAGCAGGCATTTAAGTCAATTAAAGAGGTGTTCTTGTCACCCTCCATCCTAAAACATGATGATCCTCCAAACACTATGTCATTGCATGTGATGCCTCATCTGTTGTGGTCGAGGCTGTCCTGCTTCAGGAATACAGTGGGTTAAAACATACATTCACCTATTTTCCTGAAAGTTCTTTCCTATTGAACAATCTTGGGCCATCTATGATAAGGAGTTGGCAGCTGTTGCATGTGCCTTGACTCATTGGCGGTACCTCTTACAAGGCGCTCAGCATGAGTTAACAGTACGCATGAATCACCAAGCCCTTCTGTATTTTTGAAAGCCACAGAAGCTGGCACATTGGCAGGCTCAAACCTACAGGGACTTGTGTAGTTTCAACTTCAAATAAGAGTTTGTAAAAGGAGCATTAAATGTACTCCTTGATTTCCTAAGTTATAGCCCTGCTCATTGCCCACTGACTCAGATGAAGCGGATCTGGTCACAGTAATTCCCCCACCCAAATCCTATCTATTGTACCTCCTGTGGTCTTGTCAGTGGACTTAGCTCCTGAAGCGCCTCTTATTTCATGGGTCTTAGCAGCCCAAATGACCTGCCCCAAAGGCATGGATCTTCTGGAATGAATGTCCCTCCCAGCTCATAAACATTCCCTATATTCCTTGGCGGAGGGCCTTATTCATTTTGGTCATGGGTGTGGGTCCCTCCTCTTCTTAGTGCCAAAGTGTTTCAGGCTCATCAAGACCCCCACAATTGGCCATCCTGGTAATAAGAAATGTATCGACTTAATTAAGCGTATCTAATAGGGCGGGCTTGTCAAAAGAATTACTAGCCTGGATTGCCAATTGTGTCACCTGCGCACAGGCCAAGTCAGATCAATCAGGAAGGAATTGTCTCTTTCACTCTTTACAACAAGCTGAGGGTGTATGGACATTAGTGTCCATGGATTTTATTGTCAAGCTTCCCTGTTCTGATGGGTTTACTGCAGTGATGATGGTGGTTGATCGCTTCACAAAATTTGCCCTATTTATCCCATGCTCTTCCACCATTACTTTAGAGGAAACTGCCCATCTATTTGTTCGCCATGTGTTCTCTAAGTTTGGTCTCCTGCAGGAGATTGTCAGTGACCTTGGGCACAGTTTACAAAACGTTTATAGAATGAGCTTTTATTGATCTTGAAAATTACACCATGTTGATCCATGGCATATCATCGACAGTATGATGGACAAACTGAGCAGGTTAATTAGATCTTGGAACAGTACTTGCGCTGCTATGCTGCGGCTGCGCAGGATACCTGGGCTAATGACCTTCCTATCACTCAGTTTGCCTATAATAATGGAACGCATGCATCTATGGGGTTTCCCATATGAAGAAATCTTGGGGTACAACCCCTCATTTTCAGTTGGTCCATGTATGTGCCCAGTGGTCTCAGCCACCGCGGATCATGCAGAGCACATTCAGTACACCCAGTACTTGGTTCAGGAGCATCTTACTAAGACTATCAGTGATTACAAATGGCTTGTGGTTAAGAAGGAATATCCAGCTAATTAGATTGTGGTGGGGTCATATGTCATGCTTGATACGCGTCATTTAAGGATGCAGGTACCTTCTTAGAAGTTTGCAAGTAAGCATTTGAATCCCCACTTGGTGGAGGAAAATTCGGGGTAATGGTGCTTTCCAGGTGAAATTGCCAATTGACTGGAAGCAACATCCAGTCTTCCATGTATCTCGGCTGTCCCCGTTCAAGGGGGCAATCCCCTTAGAGCCTGAGCCAATAGTGATTGATGGTGCAGAGGAGGCCAAAGTGGAGGGCTTTTTAGCATCCCGAAAATCTTGGAGGTCAGTTTAATATCCCGTCGCTTGGAAGGGCTACCCAGATTATGAGAACAGTTGGGTCAAGGCCTAAGACTGCGCAAACTTCTTAGAACTGATCAAGGCTATCCATTTTTCCCACCCTGATGCTCCTCGTCCCCCTCAAAAATTGCTACTTTAATGGCCATCAAGTTGTCCAAGGCTCACAAAAATGTAGCTCTTACACAGCTTCCCAGTGGTGGCGCCCCTTCTTTGGAAAAAGGAAAGGGTAATGTAAGTCCAGGGGAGCATCCCCTCTTCTTAGACAAGGTAGTTTTTCCATTTCCCAATAAAAAGGGTCCAAAGAGGGTGGCTGTTCCCCTCGTCACACAGGGTGATATCACCCATGTGGTAGATGAGCGCTGGGTAAAAGCTCTCCCTCTGAATATTCCTCCCTCTGTCCCCACGCTTGCATCAGCCAGTTTAATATGGCAAATTGAGGATTTTGTGCTGAAATCATTGGAATCCGCCACCCCCATGAGCTGGAAGGATCTTATGAAGTTGATGGCGCCGAGCCCTCAAGATCAAAGTCCAAATACCTTAAAACCATAATAAGGCCTGACGGGCTTGCACTTTTGGTATATGAGAAATAAAGTGTCAAACCTTCGGTAACACTAACCAATGGTATCAGGCCATTGAAAAATATTATTGGTTCAAAACTTGTTCCAAAATCTATGGGGACAAAGCCCAATGGGTGCATACCTCTTAGTTGGAATGTGTCAAGTAATGAATTCTTGGTTGAAATTGCCAATGGCATCAAGCCATTGGGCAATATTGTTGCCTATTCAGAACTCCCCTCAAAATCTTCAGGGACAAAGCCCAACAGGAATATACCTCTATTGTGGACTGTTGCCGCTAGCTTGAAACCCCCACCTAAAAAATTTGGATTGTTGAGTAATGTTATCAACTTGGCCAAAAAACGCTCCAGCAACTGAGCACAGGCAGGTTGGGTATCCCAAACCTGTATCCAACCCGTTGGGACTGCCCCTATGTGGGGTGGCTTTGGGTTATTACTGTTGCCCATTGGTCCAGACGCCATCACGCTAACCATATGAAACACAGTGAAGCCTTGAGTCAGGTGTTTAAGGGCAAACCAATAGTGACTAAACCTGCCGCCAATTCCTTCAAAGTCAGTTCATATTGAAACATTTTCCTCCCTCCCTTGAAAGTTCGCTGGGTTAGGTCAAAATTTGAGTGCCTGAACAATGCTTTGAAATACTTTCCAAATCGACCACTATTTAATCAGTTGCATTGCACTGAGGAAATTGTTGGTTGATTTTCTTAAATTCACCTACAATAAAATTCGCCTCAAGTTCCCAAAATTTAGCTTTTACATCAAATTTTTCTTGCCAAGCTCCCTATGGCGTCAACGTAGTGCTCATCAGTCCTACATTGGCTGGGCAATACCAGTCATGATAGTCACAATAGCTCCCTCTGTAGTCAACTGGGCCTATCGAGTAAGAAAATTTCTGGGAAATAATACTGTCATTGAAACCATCCGCCCACAGGATATTGGAATCCTGTGGGCTCATTTATCTCTACTTTACGTGAGGATCCGCCCCTTGCCTCTGCTTTTGTGTCAACTTCCTCCCATGGAGTATCCCAAAGCAGCTAGTCCAATAGTTCAACTCATTGCAACAAGTCCTGCGGGGTCCAGAGTTGCAACAGCTTTTTATTGCTGGGTTTATTTTTACTCTTGTCACACATCAACGCACATTTTTTCCCATCTTCTCACGCCATACAACATCATTTGAGCGGCAATGCCTCTGGCATTGTGGCTTGCTTTATGGGTGCTTTTGCATCCTGACTGACAGGCAATTCTAAACTTCATATGCCATCTTCCTGACACTGTTGCCTTGGGGACACTCTGGCAACTGCCATCCTAAAGGGATAGGCGCGGGACAAGTTGTGGCGGACGATGATGTCCTGTCAGTCTCTGGTCACCCATGCCACAGACTTTGACAAGCTCCCCCAGCCAACCCCCACTAGGCTAGAGTATTCCGCTCCACTAGGGCATTGCCACCACAAGGATCTAAGGACGTCGACTTTCTTTCTCACTTCCAATTGCACCACCAATTTTGCTGAACTAACCTGTTAGATGAGGAGTCCGCCCAACTTAACACCACAGGACCCAGTATGGACCTCCCCATTACTTGAATAAAATACAATAATAGATTATAATAAATATAACAGGTCTAGCAAATAGCGGCCTTTATTTGGGGTGAACTCAAAGTTCAGATCATAATTCCAAAGTGAGGTCCATTGAGGCGACCCCACTTTGAAATATTACCTAAAAAGGCTAATTGCTTTGTTGGTCATGAAATGTGTAAAATACTCCAAAATTAACGGCGTCCTGGAAATTTGTCAGCAAATGGAAACCTTTAAAAAAAGACAACAAATTAAATGTTTATTAAAATAAAAATCTAGCCATTGACCCAATTGAAAAAATCATTGGATTAATGGAATTGTAACATCAATATACCCAAATCTCATATTCCCAACCTTACAAGATTTATGTATAGTCATTGACTGTTATAAGTGGTGTGCATTACTGGATAATGTTGGCAAAAGAGCAGCTGAAAATGTGGAGGGTAGATTTCACAGAATGATAACTAAAAGGTAATTGGTTTATTTTTAAGAAAAATTTAAAAAAGAATAAACTTGGAAACTATCCTAAGGAGAATAGTTGCCTTGATTGTAGGGGTGAGGAGAATTGGAAGGGAGATAAGAAACTGGCCTGCACCTGGGTCTGTGTGGGAATCCTAAATTTGGGTAGGTCAGGAAGAGTGCTATCAGTTAGGGGAAAGCGTGGATATGTTCAGATACATCATAAAGAATTTGATAGCATAATCTTCATGTTAGAGAGTAATCTAATGGGATTATAACAATCTTGAAAAGATATATCTGGACTGGTGAACCATTGTCACTAGTTTTTAAGAACCCATTTCATTAAGAAAATTGATTGAGAAAGCATGGAGGTAAGTTGGATGGTCTGCAAGTTCAATCTGCAGTCCACGATACTATCATCAACCCTAAAATTACTATGCATATTGGGGCTTATATGGGGTGTTGGCTGCGGAGTTAGGAGTTTTCTGGTGTGTTTTATGTGATCATTATTATTGTGGCGAGCTTTAGGTCCCTTCCAATGGCCCCTAGACTGAACCACATCCCTGCACACTCCTTCAATCATTTTTATGAAAGTAGAAGAGGAGTAGGTGCAGAGAGGCAGCATCCTTAGGGGCAAGGGCAGTTACCCATCACTCATCTATCATGTGAGATAAGTTGCTAATCTGGGAGAGGGTCTTCACTAGAACCCTGGGCTCTTTCTTATGCCTTCAAAAATTATTCAAAATATAGATAGAGGGGTTAGTCATCTGGACTTACATTATCTATTCCTTTTGAGACAAGATACATTACTCCTTCTGGAACACGGGTAAAGATATGAATTTTTTGTCTCTTGGGTAGCTTGATGGTAAGGAAGGCTACAACTTTCTGAAGGGGAAGGGGAGCCTCAGGGGTATAGTGTAAATTCTTTTCACCAGTTCCTTACAATTGATGCAGTCTTTCACGTTTACCAAGCTGTTTTCATAGGAAGGGTATCCTTTTCAGGCCACAAGGTACTAGATCATGTGGCACGATTTTTGTGAGGCAAAGATTTCCTCTACCTCTGCTTCCTAGGAGTTGTATCCATGATAGGTTCAGAAGACGTGAGAATGTGTTCTTAAATGGAGAGGACTTAGATACATGAAATACAATGTGATTTTTCCGTTGTGTGGGGAGTTTGATCCTGAAGGCGCCATTTACTTCAGCATGTTGGAATTTTACCAGATTATGGTTCTTTCAGTTCTAAAATTAGTGAATTATTAATTAGGCACAATTTCCAAATAACTTTAGCTAATTTTGAGGGTTTCTACTTTTAGTATCTCAATGAATTCTGGAAGTTTTGTTTTAATAATGTCAGACACCTTTGAAAACTAATTCACATAATTTAACCTTCTTTGGCTTCTGTGATCAGTCCCAATTCAGCTCTTTAATTCCGTTTAAGTTAGCTCTTTTGATGTCTGATGGATTTAGAAGCATCAGGCCAAATTACTGATAGCTTTTTAGTTTTCCAATTATTCAGTAATTAAGGCCAAGGATAGATTGATATTTTAAGATTTCATTTTTTTAGGAATTACCAGCGACTGATGTAAATAATAAATTATAATAAGTATTTACAAAGAATTACTGGTGGATGATTTAAAAAATAGTTTATTTATGGTTGCCAGTGGTCATTGCCACAGATTTTTGCAAGGATGATGTTTATGAGCTTATAGAGTATGATGCAATGACGTTATAATTCTTTTTCTAAAGTTGTTGCCTTACATATATGTACCATTTTCTCACCCCTATATACAATTAACCCTATAGTAAGTTGAACATGAGATTCTATTATTTTCTATCACTGTAATAATTAGATAGGAGGTCAACTGATAACTGCTGACCAGCTATAAAAACCCCACCTCTCATTTCTAATAAAATACTTCCATTTACCTACTTTTTATCTACTTTAAGATTTTTAGTAACGCTTAATTTTAAGAGTGGGTGAAAAGGTCCCCAGGATTTAGGCATCCTTTGGGTAATTAAATAAAGAAAGTGATCAGTGCTATCACACTAATACTTGGATCTATAAGGAAATTTAGTGTGAACTTACCTTATTGGTTAGCTGATGATTAGGGGCTAGGGGAAAGTAATCCCAAAGGACAGGGATTGATTAAGACAGATGATGGGCTACCTAGGCCAAGATGACTATATGGGTGTGTTGTATCACTCAGGTTGAGATGATTATATGGGTAGAAGGTGCCAGATATGGGCGCTAATGATTTAGTTAATCAACTGAGGGTGAAGTTGTCGACTATGCTGATTTGGGGAGTTGCTATTATTAACTTGTAGTGAAAGGTAGCCAGTGAAGGTAAAAGAGAAAGGTCAGCAGTCTTCATACTTTCTACCTGGAACACTAGCAGAGTATAAATAAAAAAAATTTGAAAAATTTGCAATCCAGCATTTTGTAAGCCCTGAAGCATTTACATGCCAACTTCCAGGAAGAAACTTTCCTATCTATATGCTGGGTGTTCAACATAATTAGAGATCCTTTCTTGAACTCATGGCCCAGGTGGCTTTTGGTCTGCGAACTTCTTATAATCTTCTACTGCCTTTGACAGGTGCTCCTGTACAAGATTGTGGGTTTTGCATATGTTGTTCAAGAATTCTTCTGAAAAAAAAAACTGTAAAGTGAGGCAGGTGCCAATCTTGAATGAGGGGTTGTATCCTCAAGTTGGTCTCAAAAGGGAAAAGCTATTGGAGGCATGAGAGATGTTATTATAAGTGAACTCCACTAGGGTGAGGTCTGACACCCATGTGTCATAACTGGCTGAGGCATAACAGCAGAGATATTGCTCCAAGGTCTGATTCGTTCTTTTAGTTTGACCATCCAACTGGGGGTGATAAGCAGTTGACTGACAGGGTTTGGTATGGAGGAGGTCTCTAAGAGCACTACAGAATCTGGCAGTAAATTGGGGCCCACAGTCGCTTAGTATCTCCCTAGGGAGATCAAACATAGAGAACACATGGGTCATGAACAAGGCTGCAGTTTCCTCAGAAGCGACCACTGTGTTGCAAAGGATAAAGAGTGCAAGTTTGGTGAAACAAACAACAACTATAATGACCGCGTCATATCCCTTGGATGGAGGCAACTCTAAAATAAATCAACTGATACTGAAGTCTAGGAACCTTCAAACTCTTGCAATGAATGCAAGAGGCCTTTCTTTCTGATTAGTCTGATTAAGAAAATGCACATATTACACAATGGGAGTCCAAGAGGGAATCTTTTTAAAGATAATGGCCAGTTAAAGTTCTTTTAACTGATTACTCACATCTTTTTGGACCCAGGGTGACCCACAACTGGGGGATCACAGTGTTCTTGCATCAATTGATCATGGAGTGAAGGTGGACCCAAAAATCTGTCTCTGAGGATGAATATCCAATCCTTAAAGATATACTGAGTACGCTTATAAGACTTTGTTTCCAGGTCATTATATAATGAAATTCCTTTTAAGGTGGCCATCCAGGTGGTAAGAACTTTGTCAATGAGAGGCGCGTTCAAGGGCAAACTGGCAGGGGGAGAATAAAATAGTCAGCATCAGATTTTGCAAAGCAGGAATGACTGTGGTAAGGTTGGGGTTGTCATCTATGCTGGAATTCATGGTTAATTTCGACTCAGCATGCATGGAAAGACATTTGAGGCCCCTTTGATGAACCCATATTTTATTCTAAATTGTATAGATTGCAGTAGGTGTGGGCCTAACAATGGGCAACTTCTGCGGCTTTCTGTTGTACATCAGGACTATGGTCCACTTGCTTAATAACTCATACTGGGTCCTCTGGAGGATGTATTATATTAAGTCAGTACCCAGGATACTGTTGCCAATTTTTTTCATAAATCGCCCAGGATTGCTTGGTGGATGAAAATTCATGAGAAAAGTAAGCAGCTAGATGCTCAACACATCATGCTATTTTAGGAGTACAGTACTTACTGCCACTTAGAATGCGTCATAAGCCATAATGAAGGGCTTGGACGTGCCTGCATGCCTGAGGTTTACATGTTAAGAAAGGACTCTTTGATGGACTCAAACGTCTGATGGCATTTTGGTCCAGTTAAAAGGATAATTATTGCTGGTCACTGGGTGGAAGGGAGTTGCTAATCAGGAAAGAGAATATTTAAGATTTTGAGGATAAGCACCATTCCAAATAAGCTTTTAGGATGCTTCTGCAAAGCTGGGGTTGGCCATGTTTGAATAGCTTCCATTTTATATCGAGGAACTGAATAGCCATCTTTCAGCACTAGTTCCATAAAAAGGGCACATCCTCAAAAAAATTCATTTTAAAGGGCTTCACAAATAGCCACGCCCTTTGGAGGGCATCCATTACAGCTTACAGATCTTTTACATGTTGCTCAGGGCTGAAGAATAAATCATAATGTTGTTGATATATGTTACGGCGCATGAGTTTGAAAGTCCTTGAAGACATCACTGATAAGATGCTGAAAGTCGCAGGTGTATTTTTAGCCCAAAATGAATCACCCTGAATTTTATAAGCCACGCTTGGTCTAGATGACTGTGCAACGCTCCTGTTTTTGTGCGACCCTTATTATATTGAATACATTGACAAAGTCAAGTTTGGATAAAACAAAGGCTTGACAATAGCTTACATGATAGCTTGTTCTAGGGAAGAGTATAGAGGTCTGGGACCTTTATGTTGTTCAGGTGCTCATAGTCCACGTAGGGCACAGAGATCCATCTTCCTTCTGGGCAAAACCAACTTAGAGGTGATAGGAGGGGCCTTTTTAACAATCCATCCCTTTCCTAACATATCATCCAACCATATACCCAGTACCTTGTCCTCTTCTTTGGTTTAGTAAGATAGTGGACAGTAAATTTATACTAGATCCACCAATTATTGGAAAGTCAAATTATGCCCTGAATGTGGTGGAAGCCTGGTAGCCAAGATCATGTCAAATTCATTTTTAAAAAGGGGCGAGGAAGGTGGAAAGTCTGGTGGCAGTTTCATGGAGGAGGGCATTGAAGGTGAGATGAAACTCTGAGATGATCCAGGAGGAAGGGTGTCAAGTCATATAAATAACCACTGATTTCACCATTATCAGAAGAGATAGAGTGAGATCATATTTAAAGTACACACACTGGTGCCGCACCCAACCCTCACAAATAATCACAGGATACAACTTTTCACTGATAAAAAGTGGCCATGGAAGCAGAAGTCATGGATAAAGAATGGTACTGAGATCCTTATAGTGTGACAGTTTATGGTCTCATAGGATGAGCCCAATAAAAAAGCCATAACTGTGTCCTGACCTAAATCTTGTGACACTTTAGGATCCATGAAGTTTCCAGCTGTCCCTCTATCCAGGAGAGCCTGTAGATCAACCTCACAAGATTCAGTGAAGAATTTAACGGGAAACAAAAAATATTTAATCCTTAAAAGTGGGAGTTAATCAAGAGAGAAGTGTGGTGGTAGTAGAAGCCAAGTTAATACATGATTGTTTTGTATTTGGCAGTCATGCACATCGTCCTTTAGTTGAACAGCCACTAAACTTTCCTGTTTAAGCATCAACGCATGGTTTTTAACAAAAAACGCTTATTTTCACCAGGAAGTCAGGAACAAAGCTTCCAGAATAACTGGGGTTTGTAGTAACAGATTAATTGAACAACTTGCCCATTCCAGAGAGAGAGAGAGAAGAATGCCAAAGGTTGTGGCTGGGGATACTATGTCATGGTCACAGCTGATTGTAAGACAGGTAATACCAACTGGGTGTGTTAATGCCCTTTGAATTGCCCAGAAATCCAAGGGCTCAGCTGACCTAGAGACTTGGTAGTGGGACGTTCTAGGGTTATATGAGGGATAATTTAGTTCAGTATTGTACCAAAGGCCCCCATAACCAGTCAGAAGGCGGCAAAGGGGGCAACTGTGTGTCTTATTGGGGCAACACCGTAGATAAGAGAGGCATAGAGGGCAACGACCTCTCCAAAGTTTGCAGCTGCTAGTTGTTGTATAATATGAATCAAAAGTGTTTAAGTTCATAGATTAATCAGATTGCACCAAATTAGTGGAAAGTTGACCAGGTATAATATAATTGCAGATGTATATGGCATGTGCGACAGATCAGCAGGAAGAATCTTAGGCACTCAGGCTTGCTAAATTAATTATGGCACGTATGAAAAAGGAATGGTGAATCATATTGTCCACTCTTTAAATGTTAGAACAACGTGAAAATAACATCACGCATCACTAGATGATATTGGTAAAGGTACAGCTAAAATGCGGATAGAGGATTCCACAGAAGGCTAACTGGGAGGAGATTGGGTTCTCAAAGAAAACCAATATAGAAAATAAGTTTAGCAACCTATTTTAAGAAGAGAAATTGTTTTATATAATAGGGGCGGGGGAGAACTGGAAAGGAGCTAAGGAACTGGCTTGTACCTGGCCTATGCAGAAAAATCTAATTGGGTAGGCTAGGAAGAGTGCTATCAATTGGGGGAAAACCTTAATAGTTTTTATCAGTCATAAATCTTTTTGATAGCGTGAGATCCAAATCATAGAGTAATCTACTATGATGCTACCATATTAGACATAATTAACCAGACTGATGAACCATTGCCACCAGTTTTTAAAAAAACTGTTTCATTGAAAGATTGATTAATCAAACATTAGGGGGTAAATTTTATGATATTAAAATTAGATCTGCAATTAAGACTACTATCAATAACTAAATATGACTTATTAAGCATATTGGGGCTTATATGAGGTTTTTGGGCGATTAAGTGGTATTTTCAGTATTTAAGCCATAATTGAAGTGAGACTTAGGGTCCTGTCGGTGGCCCCTAGGCTGGACCACCTTTCTGCACATCCCTTTAATTATCTTGTTTAAAAATAGAAGTGTAGTAGAGGGCAGATAGGTAGCATCCTTAGAAGCCAAAAAGTGAACAATTGCTTATCTACTATGAGAGCTAATTTGCTGATCTTGGAGAGGGCCCAATTAGATGCTTGGGCTCTTTAATGCGCCTTTGAAGGAATTGTTTACAATCCAGATGGAGGGGCTATTCATAAGGACTTTCATTATACAAGGAAACATATTTTGGGATGATTCTCTACTATATAAAAAACAAAGGTTTAAAGATTACCTATAATAGTATCAATAGAAATTTATATTTATTTGAGGCAAGCTGACCAGGCGATGGATATTACCAAAAGAAAGAAAGAAAGAAAGAGAGTAAACATTGACATGAAACCTGAGCAGGGTCTCTTTCTGTCAGAAAATTTTTTCTTTCAAATTTAGGACTTAACTAATTCTGGTTACATCATGGGTAAGGTTTTCGTGTTATTAGACCTACTAACTGCCAATAGCTTCCTTTAGCTGGTACTTCAATTGATGTGTGAAGGGCAGGAATTGAACCCACAACCTTCAGGTTGGTAGCCATATGCCCTAATGACTCGCCTTCCACCCCCTTAATAGCAATTGGAACTTTAAGACTTTGTAAAAAAGGATCTGCATATAGCTGATAAGGAATAAACGCTACTTTTTTAGTAATTTATTCTTTGTAAACCTTTTATTAGATTTTATAATTATTTTAATTATCTAATTATTACTAGGGTTAACCTTAAAGCTCAATTATACTAAATTTATTAATAAACAAGATTTTAGTAGACTTTTAATATATAAGTTTTGATATAATAGAATATATATTTTTCATACATGATAGAAATTAATACCAATACATTTTTTAGTTTAGCTTAAGTTAATTTATATTCATGCAAAACTTTCAAGTAAAAAATAGTTACTTATGCATTAGTAAAAGCAAAAATTATTTTGTTGGGTTAAATTGGTGATAGCCTAGTTGCTAAAAATCAATTGCATACCATGGTAGGGGAAATAAAAATTTTTTGTATTAATTAACATTATTGATCTTTTGATCCCTTTTGGTGAAGTTAGTGGAAGGATCTTAAAACCAAGAAAATTAATATGATCAGATTGTAGAATGCAAACATCAAGAATTCAAGGTATTAAAAAACATTAGTCTTTACCCTACTAAATCTTATATAAAAAGTTATTTTCTATCTTTCCATTGTTCTTTATTAAGTTTACACACCTCATCAATTATTTTATTATAATGTTTTAAAATCAAGGCTATAATGTAAATGAGAAATTTATAAATTTAATAATATCAAATACTAAAGAAACTGTAACCTATATATCTATACTTAAGTAACTATATACTAAGATAAGTTGTTTGTCTTTGATGCATAAAATACAAAAATTTCTTAGTTTAATATGTTAGGTGTAGCGCCCTCAACTTAGTTTTGCTACTGTACAGATATTATCCATTGCTTGAACCTTAGAAATTTCTGATTGAAGTTTTTCTATAAACCAACAAAAGGCACAATCTTAATGTACAGCATATAAAAAGTTATACACAATGTCTCATATTGTGTATATTACTAAAGAGGGTGATCCTTACTCAGTGGAAGCTTGACCTATAATTCATAAATATTATTAGTTAATTCAATGAGACATCTTAAAATATTTTAAAAATTTATTTTATGTTCTTTATTGCCCAGGACAGCCTACAAGTGATCCTGGACAATCTTCTTGTTATAGTAATCTATTTTTTATAGTTTATTTAATAAATTATATTGTCAAACTGAAATTCATTGATTGCAAATTAAAAGTAAAGTTATATCAAATGAAGCTACAAATAAAAATGTTTTATCAATATGATAAAATTAAGGAACTTTTCTTTCTCATTGCAAACACTTTTGCAACCTATTCAATTCAAGACTAAATCTAGTTTAATAATCTCATAGAGGGGATTAGTCTGCGCCCATGTCTGGGAGCAGTTGGGCAAGCAAGGCAAGAGGAGCAGGCGGAAGGCCCGCGGCCTCTAGTGTTCAAAAACGCCCCGGAGAATCTGGCAGAATAGAAAAAAATCTAAAAAAACTGGCGGTCACAATTTCCCCAGAGATACTCGCGTGGCAAGCATGATGCAACCAGTACATCAACACGCCACATTCCCAGCCACTTTTGTTGGTGGAATTTGGAGTCCGTGTGTATCTGGACATCCAAAAAATGGCCCTATGGGAAAATTTTGTGAAGATGTACACAAAATTTTTCTGACTGCGGTGTACGTTGCACCTCACTCCATGTCATGTGGTTGGCTGGACCTAGGTTTCAAAAGCAAAATAGCAGCAGATGAGGCTGCAGCGGTGCGCATAGTGGTCAACCTCCCCAAAGGGCAATGGGTTGTCGAAACTAAATGCACCAGATGGACAAAATCAAACCAAATTTTCCTCACATTTGACTTTTTGCCTACTATGATAAAACGTGACATTTTAGAGCAACACCTGAAAGATGGTCTCGCCATATATGGCGAAATACAATCTTTTGAAATGCAATGATTCACGCTGATGCCACACCTGTGCACTGGCAAAGCCATCGCAGTTCTGACCCCAACTGAGGAGATCGCGAGGGACCTAACCCAGATCCTGCACTCCACCTTTATTGACATCGCAGGGCATACCACCCACCCATTCTGGGTAACCGTGGACAGCGCGCCCCCCATTTGCACCCACTGTGATGTGTTCAGCCATAAGGCACATGCGTGCCCCATCAAAGAGGGCGTCACATTCCAAGAGCACCCCTCAGCGGCCATGACCAGTGGAGAGGCACACTACGAACCAACTGCAAGCACTAAGGAGGCTTTCCCATGGGGAGCACAAGGCTGCTACCTATTGGTAAAGCCCATCTCCCCGCAGGAGTAGAAGAAGGCCAAGCAGGCCTATAGGGCCGCGGCCAAGGAAACAGCCAAGGAAATGGCCAAGGCCAACACCACCATCCCACACTCACAATGCCAGGAGGACATGGAGACCTTCGCGGTGGAAGCAACTCGGGAATCCATCACCCAATCAGATTGGGAGGCCTATGCTGAATGGGCCACTCAATCTGAGGATCTGATGGGAGATTTGATCTCACCCAATTGCTGCACCCAAGCTCCGGTCAAAACTGACTTGGGACCTATCCCAACCAAAAAATTTTTTTTGCCCCACTTGACGGTGCACCAAACTTATCCGCACCGCAAAAAATTCATCCGATGTCAGGAAAACAAAAAGCAAAGGCCAAAGCCAATGCAACTCTTTCCGCAAAATTAACAAAAACCCCAATAGCGTTGCTGCTAATACCCACGCTGCTGTGAAAGCCCGTGGTGACCTGGAAGAGGCTGGTGGGCCTGGGGCCCCACCCCTCTCACACCTAAGGTGCGATGGGGGAAACCTTCACCCTAGGGATGCTAAATATCGCCAGACTCAAGGCCTCCCCATCCCGGGCTAGGAAACTGAGTTTTTTACAAAACAATTTACCTGTGGATATCCTGGCCATCCAGGAGTCCCACTGTCCACGAGGTTCTGAGGAAGCTTAGAAAACAATGCTCCTACCATCCCTATCCTTTTGGTCAAAGCACTGTGGGGTGCTAATTCAGAAAAACAATTTTTTCAAATTTACTTTTTCAGAAATATTCCTAAATGGCTGATTGCTCATTGTCATCTTTTCATGGGCTGATGTTGCACACACAATCATCAACATTTACACCCCAAATGGTGCACATGAGCGTCGGGAATTTTTCTCATCAGTCAAATCCCTCCCACTACCCCCCAATTCTTTCCTAGTTGGCGACATGAACTGTTGGCTAACCTCACCAACAGACCGGTGGCCACCCTCAACCCACGCCCCACAGGGTCACATATAACTACGCATTCTAAAAGCCACCCTTGGGCTAAGGGATGCGCTGCTGCGACATGCCCCACTGCTCAAAAACATGACACATCCCCACGTCCATAATAACCAATTAAGGTCCATGCCCCGCATCTAGTACTAAAAAAAAGGTCCATGACCCACATCAACCTTATTCTAGCACCGGCGAAATTCCAACCCCACATCTCCCACTTCAAAACAACGAAAATGGAATTCTCTGACCACCGACTGGTCTTGATAACATACCACTTACCCTTCACAGTTGCAAAGGCCCCACATTGGTGCAAAATCTGCCCCCCCAAGCTCGCGTCACCAGGATTTTCCATGTGGGTGGAAGAGGCAACTTTGGCAAAATCATTTTTTGCACCATTTTGTGTGGACCCCATTTCCACATGGGCAACTTTCAAAGAAGACACCATCCGCCACTATCGCCATCTCTCCTCCAGATGCTCACGAGACACATTGGTGGTTATATCGCGCATGCTGGCGGAATTGGCCCACTTGGAGTCCAACATTCCAGCCACAGGATATAGCCCTGCATGGGGCCAGAAGTGGGTGGAGGCAGCCGCCCACCTCAACGCACTCAAAAGACAACACAAACATCAGGTTTGTGTCCAATACAGGGCCACATGCATCACTAAAGGTGACAAGTGCACCGCATACTTCTTCAAAAAAAATTTTGCACCACGCCAGAGCGTGGCCTGCACACAGGTGCAAAGATCGGATAATTCCATTGCGGACACACTGGCTAAAGTGGCAATCAAAATGCAAAGATATTACTCCAAGTTATACCAAGCCAAACCAATTCAGCTGGCCGAGATGGCGGAATTTCTTGACTGAGCTCATATCCGCACCATTTTCCAATACCCGTAAATAATGGATTTAATTACTCCGAACAAATTATGGACAGCCATTTGTGGTGCGCCAAACCAAAAATGCCCAGGCCCAGATGGCATTCCATATGAGTTCTACAAAAAATATTTTAAATATATATCCCCATTGCTGCTAGCCTCACTCAACCAAAGCCTGTTGGAAATACGCCTCCTACCAGGAGGACAAGAGGCCTTTACTATCACACTCTTCAAGAATGGGGATAGGCTTGACTTAGCCAACTGGCGCCCCATTTCTCTAACAAACACAGACACTAAAATTTTAACCAAAATCATGGCTAACCGTTTAGGGACTGTAGCATCTGCCACCATCTCCCCAGAACAATTCAGTTTCATCCCAAGAAGGTCAATTTGGGATAACGTGCACTCAGTGGCTAATGTGTGTCAGTCCACAGCCTCTGGGGCACTTGTATTCTTGGACCAACAAAAGGCCTATGATAGAGTAAACTGGGAATACCTTATACCTGCCTCCATCAATTCCGCCTACCCCCCGCTTCATTAACTGGGTGATGCTGCTCACGGAATCTGCAACAATGGCAGTGCATGGCCCAGGCTTCCTAACGGAAGTGGTCCGCCCTCAAAGGGGCTTGCGACAAGGGGACCCCCTCAGCCCACTCTTATACAACTTCAGCCTTGACTCACTACTGTGAAATGTGAATGCCCACCTCACTGGGGTCCATGTGCCGGGCCAAACCCCAGTCAAGATGATGGCATTTGCAGATGATTGCGTAGTGGGGGTGTCTAATAACAAAGATGCACGCGCGCTTGAAGCCCTCATCCAGGAATATTCCCAGGTAAGCAACGCGGCACTGAACGCCTCCAAAACCGAAATCATCCTCCTTAATCAGTTTCAGAACTGCTGGGCCCCAGCAAGTAGTTCCCAACCTGGCCCATCTGCTCGCCCACGTCCACGCCTTACTAACTCAACACACACCGCTCCACTGGTGCTCCCCTTTGTGCCACGTCCTACCATAGGACCGGTACGCCATCTGGGCGTGTGGATGGAAGCAGGCGGATACGCGTCAGCAGTAATGGAGTGCTGTATACTGGACAACGTGACGAAGCGAATCGCCTCTCTCAGAGCCCACCATACTACCCTCACTGGCAGGGTTGTTCTAGCCAACTCTATGCTCCTATCCAAAGTCTGGTTCGGAGCCCACGCCATCCCCTTCTCCCCAAGCTTCTTCAAATCCCTGTATGCTTTGCTGAAAGGATGGCTTTGGTCAGGCCACCCTCCACCAGTATGGCTAGAGGTCATGTTTGGCCCTCATCATCATGGTGGCATGGGCCTGCTTGACTTCAAAGCCCATGCCGCCAAGATCCTGGGCACCTGGATCACGGCCATCACTGCTCCTACACTCCCATCCCAACACTAGTCCCACGCAGCCCGCTCCAACTTCTCCTGAGCCTTGGGCCTCAATAATCCATCCAACCCCCACTCCCTGATGAAATACCTCGCATCACACACATCGGCCACAGGTCCTCACGGGACTAAAACCCACTACAAACGAATCCTACTCTCCATGCGAAGCGCAGAGTGGAGAATTCGTATTAGTGGACATACAACCTGAAGAGGCCGCCCCTCTCCTCAGTTCACACAAGAGGTACAGGGGCTACCCATCCATGATGGCGTGATCCCCATTCGGCCCCATGTCCTATCCAGGGTGGACTACCTGGACATGATGGACATCCCTTATTCCATTGAAACCCAAAAGACTATCTGGAAATACGCACACCATCCTCTGTTGCAGCCTCAAGTCCGCTCCCATGTGTGGCGCTGCCTGAGGCGGGTGTATCATACAGCTGAGCGCTCTAACGCTTTACACTCATCCTGTGTCGTGTGTGGCCAGTATGGAACGCTGTTCCACCGCCTGGAGAAGTGCCCCACCTCTAAAGTGATATGGCGCGAAGTCCAATGTCTGCTAGGCCAGGATCAAACGCATCCCTTCAGTCTGTCAAGAGATATGTTTGCTTAATCAATGGCCTCCCCCCTCCCACCCTCCCTCCATGCTCTGGTGGTTGCAATCGCCATGTGGACTATCCACACGATTGTCTTGGATGCCATCGCTGGATCTATCCCCACCCTCCCTGAAGCTGTCCACAGATTCCGGTCTCATTTGGTGGACCACTTTCAAGCGTGGATGTTTGGATATCTCCCACCGCGTCGCCAACAGCTGGTCTCCTCCTGGTTCCCAGTCTGGTTCATCAAATCAGACCCCTTCCTCCACACGTGCTCAATAGTGGCTACGGCCCCTTCACACGTTCCCTCCCCCTCCCCATAAGTGGCGTTCCCGCTGGCAACAAGAGATAGCATCGCTTCTCTGGGGTGCCTCCCCTGGTACTATGTTTTGTCTCGTCTGAGTCATATTCAGAAGTGTCCGTCCCATGGTCAGCCTTCCCCGCAATAAACAAACAAACAAATATGATAAAATTAAGCGCACCAATGCCACAGACTGAGATATAAAATAGCAAGGCAGTCCATGCATTCCTGCTTTTAAATTCAAGGCCACTTAGATGATAGCTCACTTCTGCTCCATGACCTTAACTGCACAGATTCTTGACCACTTGCGTTGATTGACTGAAATTGATAAACAGGGCAATAATAGTATGAAGACTACTATTAAAGTTGATTGCCCAAAAGCCACGTTGAGTAAAGGGCCCAACGCTAGACAGGTGCTTCTTCTTCTTAAAGATATGTTTGTACTAGTAGGGAACCCTTCCCTATTCTCTTCATGCAGAGCCAAGCGGAGATTTGATAACAACAACCTAATGATATCTGATCTTTGCCTTCTTATCCCAAGGGTAAGATATACAACCTGTGTATAAACAACTAAGTTATTATCAGTATTGAATCTTTTATTATAAAATATTAAGGGATATAAATATAGGTAAGACAGATTAAAAAACTCATTTTTAAAAGATAGAGAAGAGCTAGTGTATGACATCAGTTAGCTAGTCATCTTCTATATATTTGTTCCCTTTGATCAGGTACATTTCTACAATAGCAGGATGGTCTAATGCAAGAGGTAAAGAAGTGCTAATACTGAACAACAGTTAGACGCCGGTCTTCTTTATGAGTGATTCCAACCTCAATAAGGTAATTCTTACACCCAAGTTATTTATCTCTCACTTCAAGGTACTGGATATGTAAGCCTATGTCTATCATGGCTATCTGCCATACAAGAATTTCATCAACATTGCCAATTAATTCATCAAAACCTATATAAACCCAGGACGGATGAGATTCTTAATAAAACTCTATCTTTTTTTAGTACTAAAAATAAGACTCTATCTTTAAGCCTAACTTATCCAAATTTAAATCTGCTTTTATTAGGCATTATTAGGGTATTATAGTATAATCGCCTCACAGCTTTTCAGATGTAACTGTGAATCAATTAATTGTTTCTCTTATAAATTTGGCCCTTGAGCTTTAGGCTCCAATCTTGGAAGGTATCTTTGCCTTGATTTTCTTAGGTATCATCATCCTCAATGTTCAATGACCAATTTATTGGTGTTAGGAACTTGATACCAAAATGATTCAGGTTATGTTGCCTGATGACGATTCTACCATTTGACACAAGCTTTAGAACGCCTAGTTAGTTTCTGATAACTCCCCATCCGTTTGCTCCAAACAATTCCTTATAATAATTTGACCGTTGGGTGTTACTACCTCATCATATTCTTGCTCAATACCATCAGTGATGATCCCCAATATAAATATTAATAGTATTAATTATCAAATTCCTTCCATTGATTAATTACAATTAACACTTTAGTCGCAACCATTGCCAAGATATCATATTGTAACCACCAATTATCAAATTGATTAATCCAGTAAATGAGTTGGATAACATGGGCAACTGAAATTTCAACACCTACCCTATCAGAACGCTGCTTGTCAAGGTTTAACAAGATTTATACTCCTCACCATTAATTGTGATTTTCCATTTCCATAGTATTTGTGCGGTATTGAACCAGGTTGGCCACCTCAAATAAATCAACAAATAATATATTCATCAATTTAAATATAATATATGCATACTCACATCAATGATTTCCTTTTCTTGGGTTAGGATAGCACTACTGCCTCTAGATCTCATATCTCCATTTACCCACAAATGATTTATTTAAAATATTCAATGTTACCAAAGCAAAAGAAAAACCTTTCTTTCCACTTGACATAACTTTCGAGCAAATTTATTAAAAGCATCTGTTAATTTTCCATCGCCACCTACACCATATCAGTTTTCCATTTATGTCAGTGGATCCGCCACCTGCTGCACCAGCGTGGGGCAGCGGCGCTCCACCTGCTAGAATTTTCCGCCCAGCAGGCAAATGTGTGCAAACTGGCTTATCCAGTCCGCCTAATGCATTGGGCCAATTTGTCCCTCCAAGGGACTTATTATTCACTTAGAGCAAGTCCACCCAACCTGCCCCCACCCAATTGCCCTACCCCAATCCAATATTCACTTTTGCCTCTGAGTCAAATATGGGCATCTCTTTCCATATGCTGACAAAGCAATAATTGAGCTGGCAACGTCCACATTTTCACCAGCGGGATTTATTGACTTCTGACCTTATAAGGGCTATTTTGATATTTGTTTTCCCACTGAAGAGGACGCAGCTGCTGCAGCAACTACGCCCTCAATATATAAAAACACACCTATTATTACAACCTGTACACGCCTCCCCAGTGACACCACAATGGTGGTGAACTTTGCAAATCATCCTTTGCACCTTCCCCTCAAACACTCTATGAAGAATTGATGATGGGGCTGTCCAAATATGGTACAAATTATGTCCTCTACTTCCTGGTCCCAAGCGGAGCTGAATGGTTAGCAGCACCACGGGCAATGGCCACCATTACCCCCCACCAGCCAACCATAGCCCAGCACATCCCAACACGTGCCCATATCCCATCTGCATCAGATCACTTCTTTTGGTCTCATATTGACAATGGCTGCACCGTTTTCCCCCTCTTCCATGAGTTGGATCATTCCAAAAAAAACCTGTAGCTACAACTCAAAACAAGCGGAATCCGCCAAGCCCATACATGAGGCCGCACAAACAGCGTTTGAGTGTGGATTTTGGCTGCCCTCACCCCCTCCAGCTGAACGCTCAAAATCAACAAAACCTTTGCAACCAAAGACCAAGCCAGATTAATTTCTCACAATATACCCAATCAAGAGCAGGTTTGGACCCAAAGTCAATCCAACCAATTTAACGCCACAAAACTTACCCAAACAAAACCACATCCCTCCAAATCAATCATGCTCAACCAAAATCTCTGGGATTTATTGGAGGAATTAACTGAATCTGTGGAGATTGTCCCACCTCCCAACTTTCCATTTAATTTGGAACCATATCTACCTTTAGATTTCGATGCCCCATTCCCACCTAAGAAATATGTCCCCAAACCCACTGCTACCCCATTCTTGAGTGACCATCAACTTACTGAGACCACAGTGGCCTCTCCTGATAGCCACCATCTCCGCGAAGCTGTGGCACTACCTGTCACTGAATTTAATGAAGGGCTACATTTAATCAGTTACCCTTCCAATTTCCCTAAGGTGGCAAAAGTGGAAATTGAACGGTTAAGGGAAACTGCCACCTCTACTATCAAGCAAGTTGTTGAACTGGCAGAATTCTCCCCCACCACACATATCACCAGAGCTGATATCACAAAATTTTTTTCAGATTCCCGAGGCATGCATACAAGCTGAACACCATGTTGCCAAATTCCTGGAGGTTATTCTCCAGGCCCAGATTGATACTAAAGAAATTAACAATTTTCTATTTTTCCTCGACCCACAGCCCACAGATGCCCCAACCCCTTTGCTCTCAGCTTTGATCCACCTCTTCATTAGTGAAGATGAAAGCAATAATCCACCTGATCCCTCCTCCCCCTCCCCCTCCGCCATAGTGGGATAAGCGGTTCACAACTGCTACACCTGGTAGGTTGATTTTCCTTTTTGTTTTGGTATCTCGCCACTCATTTAGGGCGTTTGTTTTGTGTTTTTGGTTGTTATTTTTTGTATCAGTAATGTCTGTGCCCTGGTCAGCTTACCTCAAAAAAAAAATTCAAATACCAAAGCAAAAGAAAAAAAGCGGTTGTTAGATAAAAGTAGCATACTTATATATTTTTCAAATGTACTATATATTCCTAAAACTTATATTAAAAGTTTTTGTTTAAAAGGTATATGGAATATTTTTGACTAGTTTATTTACTTGGTTCAATTCTCAATTTAAATAATTTTTTTCAGGTATGAATAATGTCAACAAAAAGTAGTATAAAGTATAAGATAAGACTTCAGTTGAGCTATACGCTATCTAATGAATAAACACCAAACTATTTCAGCTAAAAACCATCTAGTCAAAGAAACGCTAATTTAGTTCTTCTACTTCACAAGATATCAACAAATGTACATCGATGAATCCCCCCTTGGGTTGGGACCATCTAGTACTAAAAAAAGATATCAACAAATGTCATAGCCTAATAAATATATTTAAATTTTTGCAAGCCTTAGTCTCATTAGCACTGTGTAATACTCTAGCAAGAAGAGGCTAAACTTATAAAACTGGTATTTACTACAAAGAAAGTTATACCTTGACAATCTTGCAAAAAATTTTAATGGAACACAACAATGTAAATATGGGATTATCTCATAGATAAAGGTAGTAAGTTAGAGCATCAGACAACGGCATTATTAAATAATTGGTGCATCCTCAGTGTAAAGACCAGGATATACTTTCAGAGGCACAAAGATTTTCAGAAGCTAGTAGGGGGATTTGAGCTATCCTTTGAGAAGAATAAGCTTAAGAGAAATTAACCAGATCATGAGGATGCTGGATAAAATAGAACTGTATTATGAAAATAAAATTGTTTCCTATTCAGGTTGAGTTTTAAACATGTTGTATATAATCATCAGGTGTATGGACTTTTGAACACTAAGATATGACGCATTTAGGATACCCTTGATCAGTTATATAATTATGATGATAAAGTAAGCAGTTAGCGCATGAATTGTGATATAATCATGAAAATTCTGCTAGAATAATACCAACTAGACTTAATTTTATTACACCAATTTATAAATTTGACTGAACATGGGGTTGCAGAAGTAAGAATAATGGATATAGAAGCTAAATTAAAAGTTAGCCCAATGACTTAGTAGAGTTACCTTGAAGGTTATCCTAAAATATATATATTATCATATACAATGGAAGATATGAGCACAATTTACAAGAAGTTGAAAAGGATAAATATGAAAGTAATAGAATTCTTAACAAACATGAGGAATGGGTAGGCACTAGTAATCTATTTTTAATCTATGCAAAGCAAGAGTTAGATGGATACCCTGTTTATAAGCAAACCACTGACCATATCCTACTGAAGAGCCATATTAGACCAAGACTCCTATGCTGGTTTCACTAAGAACTTCGTATCATCTTCCCTCATAAGAGAATCCAACTTTGGCCTAATTTTCAAGATCATGTACAATCCTGAAGAGCTTAATATCTCTGTGTTACTCAAATCTATGATAATTCAATGTATGGAGAAACTGATTGTCAAAAAGATCATCATATTCAGGGGTTCAAGGTTTATATGTACAAGAGGTTTTAAGTGAGATCTTAACACCAGTATTTTCACCATTTGCATCCTTAAAGGTACAAGATAATAATGTTTGGTAGGAAAGCCCACACGCACGGCCAAGTTAAAGTAGTATGAACACTAGATACGCAAAACCACAAATGATTATTTTGGCTGTAGAAGAGGTTTTTGGAAAGAAACAGACCTACACAGAGCAGTAGAAACGCCAATTGTCAGGGTCCATATTAGAAAGGATTCCGCGGCATTAGAGGCTGAAAAAGTTGGAATCATAACTAGAAGTAAAGACCATGAAACACAAAAAGACTTTAAACAGTAATTTATTGAAGCATATAAAAACTAGATAAATTAAGTGAGGGGAATTCCTCATATACCTCTCACAGCGGATTTCAAGCTCTGGTTTGATTGTTATGGAAGAAAACTAGTAGGAATAGCTGTCAAACTACTCAAAATCAGTTGCTGAGGTCTGATTTGGAAGCTTCAAGATACCTGAAGCTAATAATTCTTATCAGAGTTATGGTATGCGGGTTAACAGCTTTGGGGTCAGCTGCTTGTTTTGATCTAATTTAATCAATAAAGTTGGAGCTTTGGCCAGTCATTTTTTGTGTTGTAATTCCCGCAATGGTTCAATTGGCTTTTGAATCTTTGGAGATTTTTGCCAACTAATTATATATGATTTTGAGCCCATAAGAGATTGAGGCTAATTAATTCTGTTTGTTTTAGAGTGCGAGGTTGTCAATTCCCTATTTGCCTTAAATCCACATATACAAAAGTAAAGTTATATCCAGAAAATCCTAAACGTGACATCATATACCTCTAAGTTCATGTCCTTTTGGCGTTAGACAAAATAATTTTCTCAGGAAAATGGTCACATTATTTTTAAATGCCATGTAATTTCCTCAATGGGGTATCCCTGACATTTGACCATGTAGGAGCGCTTACCTCTATTTATCTTAATCTCCAGGATGGCTTTGACTTTGTATTTTATCTCGCCAGGGTGTTCTGAGCATACTGGGACTGGCCTGTTCATGATGGGTCCCACAAACTTCCTAAATTGGGATACATGTGGTATGGGATGATCTCAGGAGCTTTAGGAGAGTTAACTCAAATGCTACTTTGTTGACCTGGCGGAGCACCTTGTATGGGCCCAAGGCGAGGGGGATCAACTTGTAGCACTTATTGAGGACAGTGTAGATCTTTCCATTGATAAGAACCATATCGCTTTCCTTGTATGCAGGGGGATCTGAACATCAAACGTCAGCCTTGACCTTCTGGTCTTGTACAGCCTTGTTGAAGAGATTATTCAGGGTGGCGAGGCCCAACTGGATGCTGATTATCATGTCATCAGAGGTATATAATATTTCATCAGGTTTCTTGAACATTTAGGGGTGTTGTCCCTGGTTGTTAAATAAAGAAGAAATACCCATGGAGTAGTGATCGTGTTTGTTATAGGTAAACTGAGGGAGAGGAAGCCAGGAGAGCTAAGGCTTCTGTTGGAATGGGATGTAGCAGAGAATGTAATGCTCTAGAGTCTAATTATCTCTTTCTGTTTATCCATCTGATTGAGGATGTTAGGAAGAGGTGCAACAGGGCTTGATGCTTTGGTTGGACAGAAGGTGGTGCCAGAAGCGTGAGATAAACTGGGGTCCATGGTCCAGTACAACTTCTTCAGGTAGGCCATGTCCAAAAAAGATCTCCTTGAGGAACAACTTGGCCATTTCCTTTGAGGTGATGAGAGAGGTGCAGGGGAGTAATTCCGCGTACTTGTTGTGCTGTTTCACTCGTATTATGATTGCATCATACCATTTTACAAAGGTAGACAGGTGATGAAATCTACGCTGATAGAAGACCATGGCCTAGCGGAAAGTTTTATTGGCATCAGTTTTCCCTGGGGCATGGAGCGCGAAGGTCTGTATCTGGCACAGTCAGGCACTTAGAGAGGTTTTTTTCCCATAGGGTAAAATCCCAGACTTAAGTATAACCGCTTAATTTAGTTTTTAGTCTTCTTGATGCCAGGATGTTTGACAAGAAGGTGGTTGTGGTAGGTCTGGTAAATCCTCTCTTGCATCTACACCACAGATACCCATGCCTTACCTTGATGCAGGATGGTTCCTTTCTTAATAAAAAAGCTTTTACGTGCCTAATTGGGAAGCTTTCCACGAGGACTTCTCTCACTTCCTTCCACAGGATGTTGCATTCTTGAGCATACCATATTCTCCACATGAAGCTTTTGAGGTCGCCTTGATCATGGAAAAAAGATTAAGTAAGCGTGACAGCAGTGTTGAACTCATCCATTTGGTTTAAGTGAAAGCTTAGCGAGTGTCAGATTCTGGTGGTTGACCTGAAAATAAACCCTTTGACAACCATCAGATCAGGATGTTTATCTTCTTGTTTCTTGAGCTAATACTCTAATTCTCAACTTAAAGCCTATTGCAACTACATGGCTCGGGCTGATTATATCAACATTAATTCAATACGTCTATTCTATCAAAAGCATGGACCAAATACACTCTCTGATTCATTCTGATTGTCGCTGCACCAAAGTTTAACAATTAGTCCTGACTAATCAGGACTGATATCAATAATTAGCATAAGAAATCATTTGGGGATTGACCCAAAGATAATGTCTACTAATCCCATGGACAAATAGATGATAAAAAGTAATCAATTTCCCACCCTAGGGCGAAAAACATGTCAATATTTATAATTGGTATGATAGCACTTGCACATGGACCACCTGAATGGAAGTACTTAATTCTAATGAGAGAATCCTTCTGACATCCTAATTAGGTTTGCGTCATTTACACCAATTGATGCAAAAATTTCACAGAAGATGTATTTCGTCAGCAGTATGACAAACCTCAAATTTTGAGGATCCTAGGACAATTTTGCACGTTTTTATTGCGATTTTTGTCTTTGAAATCCTCCCAAGTTTGAGAGTATTTTGCCATCAATAAACCTAATATTAGGTCTCATTTGTATCAGTTCAAGGGCCAAACTGAGGTGAAAAATAATCCATATAAATTTCATGCTTGAATGTGGCCAGGAGATGCCCTAGAGGTATAAATACCTGCGCCTGGCCTAATAAATAATTATCAAATAAATATCATCTAATAAAATATATATTTTATTTTATCTCTTCCCTGGTTTCTATCAAAATCCTTTCTTTGGAGGGTGTCAACAAGCTGGTCTTCGCCAAATCCACAGCTTTTATCTTTGCCTGACTCAGAAATTTCCAATTACAAAGTAACAATTAAGCCCAAAATTGACCAGAAGAGTTGGGGCTATTTGAATATGCCTATTGAGTTTCCATACAGTCCAAATACTGTAAGCTACTGGAAAAATCAAGGATCATTCAGACAAACTTTGTACTGATTAAGAACGCAGGATTCTATTTATCAAGAAAGAGGTCATCAGAATTTAACAGCGAGGGTCATGGCTGAGGAGGTTAGGAATCAAGTTCAGGGTCCAAGTTTCAAACATTAGTGAATTTTTACTGGATTAGTTTTTGGTGCCAGTGGGATTGACTATGACCATTTTTGAAGGCTTTTATGTAATTTCAGGGCTTGGTGATACATTTTTATGAAGAAGGGATGACAGGCATATAGAAGGTTTTTAGACATTCTTTGAGAGCAGCAATAATAGCAAGTAGTTTCTTGTCAACAATAAGTAGTTGGTCTCAGCTAGGGGCATCTTGTGACATTAAAACACATGATGGTTCAAAAAAATCCTAACCTTCCTATATAAGAAACATCCCCAAAAGTGAAGGTGGAGGCGTCTGACTCAACAATGAAGGGGTAGATGGGTGATGGTGAGCTAAACAGGTTCATAAAGTATGCTCTCATTTACAGATTAAAAGGTTGCCTCTTCTTATTTCCCCAGGTGAAGGGAACATGGCCTGTGAGGTAGGTCAAGGGAGCGGTAGTCATAGAGATATCCTTGGGCAAAAAGTCAGTGGAAAATGACCAATATAAGAAAACTGCAATGCCATTCTTGTCTACAAGAGGATTTAAGTCCCAAATAGCAGACATTTTGTCTGAAAATATATCCATGCTTTCTTGAAGATGACGTTGCCAAAGAATGAGAGAAAGTCTTTGAAAAGCTCACACTTGGAGGGCTTCGCCTCAGGTCAACTTTGGCGATTGCCTGAAGAACCCTTTCAATGTCCTTGGCATGCTCTTCCTGGTTCTCATAGAACACAAGGATTTCATCTATATATTCAACGCAGCACTTTCTCACAGATCGCCCAACACATGATAAATCTGCATTGAAATACCGCGGGTGCATTGTTTAGTTTAAATGGCATCACCATGTATTCATAGACCCCAGGTGGCACTTGAAGGCCGCGTACTTCTGTTGCTTGGCAGAATTTGGTTTTGGTGTAAGGCTTCAATAAGGTCCCGCTTGGAGAAGCATTTTCCTTTTGCAATTACAAGGGAATGTCCTTTGTAAGCGGCATAGTGTAGGGATCTAGCATGGTAATCGCGTTGAGTCAATGGAAGTTACACATGGGCAAAGAACCCCATTATCCTTCAGGACCAAGATCACAGGAGAGACCACCAAAGACTTAAAGGGCTGGATAAAAACATGATAACATGCCTTATACATTTGCGTCCAGGGAGTCTTTAGCTTTTGGGTTTAAGGAGTATATGAACACCCTTTAAGGAGTTTTGCACCCTCTTTAAATTTGAAAGAGAAGGCAATATGTCTGGAGGAGGACCTAGTAGAGTGGGTTGATGTGTCCTGGCAAGTTATTTCTTGCAGGTGCTAAGGCACAGTATTTCAACAATATATCAGAAGCAAGAGTGTTGAAACTCTTGACAGCTGTTTAAGATTTTTGGGGTAAAGTGTAAACCACAAATAGATTTTAGTTTCTAATTTAATTAATGTAAGAAATGGGGGTAAAAGCGATCTTTTATTAAAATATTACTCTTGGTAGTTAAGTTCCTCTATGGCTAAAAACAATAGGTGAGAAAATTTAAATAAGCAGAGGATAGCTCAATTTGGATAAGTGACTATTTAGCCTAATAGAACTCTTAAAAAATCTAGCGCCTTGATAGGACTTTTTTGGGTGTTGGGTCAAAAGCAGAGATGACGAATCTATGTGGGAATTATATGATATATTCAGGACTATAATCTTTAAAATATTTTTTACCTTAGCCAATTACTAAATGTCCTAGTCGGTGATTGGTGGGAAAAATATTTGCATCCCCTGAAACCACCTCCAGGTCTATAACTGGGTGATTTTCTCTTAGAAAGTTGCATTTAATTCAAGTTAATGCATGGGTGAACATCCATGTCAGTTCTCCTAGCCCACTGATTGTTTTTAATACCTTTGTTAATTTTGTTTAATTTATTTAGCTGAGGGCTTGGATTATATGATTACTCTGGTCTAAATGATTCCTCTGAGAATTAAGCGATAATTCTTAGTAATATTTAAATTATAAACACTGAAACGTTCTTATTAACTAGTCATACATCCAAAAGTCTGACATTACCCCCTTCAAGAATGTTGGGGGGAGAATAGGGGCGAAGAAAAGTTTTATGTACTCTACTGATAGTAACTCCAGAAGCAAGAGACTTGATAGAATACCCATCGCCCCTCTGATAGGTTGACAACGAAAGGCCCTACCCAAATAGACCTAAGCTTCTCATTTTTTGGGAGTGATACGGTTATGATAAATATAAAGCCAAGTCAGATATTTGGTATGAGGGTAGATGTGGTCTGAGCTCATTAGCTGCTTGGCCCTTTTGAGTGACTGTTTTAGCTAAATTGTACATATTAACATACTGTAGCAGGATAGTGTGTTGAGCCGACTTTCTCATGGCCTTGTCAGGATCATCAATTCTAGAAGAAAGTACCATTTTAGAAAGTAAGAGGGTACCCCAGGTCCTTGACCATATATCATGCAGATGGAGGCATTTTGAGGATCTGGTGATAGATAATACAATATGCCATAAGGGCATTAGGAAAGAACTAACTCCAGTGTAGAGGGTTTGAAGTGGCCATTTTTCGTAATATGGATACCAAGGTTCCATTCACTCTTTCTATGGTATTGTTCACTTAAGAGTTATAGGGGGCCAAGAAGAGTTATTGTGCTTTTATAGAGGTAGTCAGGATATTGACCACTCTAGAGTGAAATTTTTCCCGTTTTCACAGAGTAGAACTTAAGGGCAATAATGGCGGGTGAAATTATAATGATGAATTAAAGTTGCGGTAGCTTTAGCAGTTTGGGCTTGAAGAGCGACAGCTTCAATCCATTTCATGAAGTTACCAATTCCTACTTGTATGTAGAGATCCCCACTGGTAGTCTGTGGTAGGGGACCTACATCTAAACTTATTTTATTGAATAAATTGTTGAGTGGTAGTAGTTTGTATTGATATTTGGTCTTGAGACTGGATTTCTTCTTGCAGATTAAGAAGGCATCCAAGACTTTAATAATGATCTCCATGATTCCTTCCCAATAGTACCAATCTCTAACCCACTCATATATTTTCCGCACTCCACCATGCCCAAGAGTAGAGTGGGCGTCCATGATAGCGGTACTCTCTCCAAAGGTCAAAGATAGGGCAACCAATTGGCCCCCACCTTTTTATATAGCTTCCTGCTATCAACCTTGGTGTTGCAGTAGTGTCAAGCTAGTTCTTATTAACAGATTTATCTTCATTATCCCAAGCATTAGGGGTCATTAGGAGGTCATTAAATCTCTCAGCTTAATTATCATCCAAGTGAAGGACAAGCAAGCGAGTCAATTTAATGATATTCATATGTTAAGTCTCAGCTCAGTGCTCAATCTTCATATCATAATGTTGTAGCTTCAATGCCCAACGAGACAGTCATCCAGTAGGATCCATAATATTTTAAAACCAAATTTAAGGAGGCATGATCACTAACCATGTTAAAGGTAGCTCCATACAAAAAAGGGCGGTAATGCTTTACAGCAAAGAAAAACAGCAAAGCACCTCTTTTCTGTAATGCTATAGTTGCATTCAGCTTTAGTAAGTTTTTACTGAAATATTAAATTGGGTGATCTACGCCATTTTTTATAACATTGAGCCAGGATGGCTCCAACAGCGTAATCAGAGGCGATGGTAAACAAAATGAAAGGTTTGTCATAGTCTGTGTGGCATAGGATAGGACGTTCTTGAAATAAATTCTTTAAAGTTTCAAATTTGATCATTTGTTCAGAACCCCAATAGAAAGGAGTGTTTTTAGTCAATAATCAAACGAGAGGCTCACTGAGCTGAGCAAACTTTAAGATGAATTGATGGTAGTACACCATCATACCCAAAAACACCTGGATATCTTGTAAGTTTTTAGGAGGAGGCATTTTTTATATTGCTTCACCCTTAATTTAATAGGGATTGAATCTCTTCTTATAAATAGAATGCTCAATAAAGTCTAATTTGTTTTGGAAAAAGAATTTCAAGGGTTTTAACATAGCGTTAGAATCATGAAAACTTTATAGTACTATTTTAGATGATTAAGATATTCATTAATAGTTTTAGAAAAAAAACTGTGAAGCCTTTGGGATAGACTATAACACAACTTAGCTTAAGATCCTGTAGGGTATGATCCAGCACTTGTTGGAATGATGTAGGTGCATTGCACAACCCTTGAGGTAGACAAGTGGTTTGGAAAGGTCGTATACTACAAATTAAAGCACAATTTTCCTGATCTTGTGGGGAAAGATCCATTTATCATTACCCAATGTCCAAGTCCATAGTGGGAAAGAATTTTTAACCAGACAGTTGTGCATGAGCATAATCAATGCAATGGATAGGATAATTAATCTTATTCACGGAGTATTTTTTGGGTATTTCATAACTACCTAATGGCCTCCCTTTTTCTTTTTGATAAGCAAGTGAGGAGATGACCAAGGGCTTTGGTCTGGTACTAATAATCCATCACCTAATATCTGACTAATATCTGTCCTCCTTTGTTGCTCTTTAACCTTTTATTTATGATAAAGATGGGTCAGATAGTACAAGAATCGCCAAAATTGAGTGTGTGGCTCCAATTCTTCATATACCCATATTCTGTATTAGATTCAAAGAAAATATCAAAGTAGGCAAATAATAAGAAGCTAATTTTTAAGCTCATCCAAGTTTAGTTTATCTGAAATATGAAAGTTAGGCAAAAAAATAACAATTATAGGAAGGAGGGGGGGGGGGAGGAGGGGGGGGGGGGGGGGAGAGGGGGGGGGGAGAGAGAGAGAAAGAAAGAGAGAAAGAGAGAGAAAAAGAGAGAGAGAGAGAGAGAGAGAGAGAGAGAGAGAGTGTCTAAAAATAGCACTAATAAATATATTTTAGTATCCTTGATTGGAACCAACAGGATTTTCCTATCTCATGATATTTCTTCACGAGAAGGTACTTATTATTGTGATTCTTCAATAAAATATTAATATACACATGCAGGCAGGATCTTGTATACCAGGAAATACTTGAGGCTATGTCAAGAGTGTGTCTATAACGCCCTCATTTCTGGAGAGGTGGGGGGAGGGCCCACCCCAAAACCAGAAACAACCTGCTAGCAAGAGGGGAAACAGGGCACTGCAAAGGAGGATGGTGGTCAAAGGGCTTAGGGCGAGTGTTGTACAAATTCCGCCATCTGAGACCTCCTAGAGGTTGGGAAAGATTAAAAAACATATACATATATTTACAAGAACAAAATGGGTTTACTATAACCAAGTTGACCAACAAAGAAGGTTGGTCTCAAAAAATCATTATTAAACTATTGGGGGGTAATCACCATCCATTGGGTGAGGCACTGCGCCCAATCCATTCAATAAGCACAAACCAAGATACTTTGTGGTACTATAGCTCAAGTATGCTCGCACTTTAGTGATTGACTTCAAATGGATTTTGCCAGATTTGGCAATATAGTGAACTGAATGGGATTTGAAGCCCTGCTTCCCCATAAAAGGTAATGTATCATAAAATTTAAATAACTAATGCACCCAAAAGCTAGGAATGTAATGCTCCTGTGTCCATCACGAGCACCCCAGAACCAACTTGGGCATATTTTGCTCTTACCCAGCATTGTTCCATGTGTGCTTCAGGTCAGGCTGGTTCATTAGCTTGATCCCCTTGGTCTCTTTAAGCTCTACCTTATTGTTACAACCTGTCCCTACTATCAAGTCATTTAACCATGGAATCACCCTCCTGTTTTGTTGTGGCTCCACCCCCAGGGACTTCAGCCATGGTGAAGTACTTGCTGGCAGTGGCCAGTTACACTGCAGCGACAGTTAGTTTGGGATTGTGTCCTGCTGCATTGGGGAGATGCACGTGGAAAGCATCAATGAGGTATAGGGAATGAAAATAGTTATGTTCCAGACCCAGATATTCTCTGCTTCATCAAATCCTTTCCATGACACTGTGTATTGCAATATCCTTTTCATATAATGAGAAGCTACCTTTCCTCTATTTCCAACTCCAGGATTCCTTCCACAAGTTATGCCTCTGGAGCCTCAGGTGAGGGACCCTCAAACAAGGATAGCTTGTTCTCATGGTTCACTGAAAAGATCTTAAATGATGGGGGGAGATCCAACTGGTAGGTGTGACCCACCTTTCTGACAATGTGGTCAGGTTCTATCCTCTTTAGGAACAGTTTTCTGCATGTCTGCTTGATTGAGATATTTCTGGAATCCAGCATTATGAGATATTCTTCCTTGTAGGCTGTCACCACCCATCTCTTACTGTTGACATGCTCCTTATATACCTTCATGGAAACCTCCAAATTGATGTTGACCCCTAGATGGACTTTCTTGATGAACTTTGCAAAGTCCACCATGACTTCTGCCCTGGACCCACCACTGTGTTCCATACTAAATGAAGGGTAAAACCATATTTGGTGATGTCAGAATTTCAGATGACCACATAATCCAACCTTTTAATCATTTTGTAGATTCACCAATTAAGTTATCATCATATAGGATTGACAATAGCGGCAGATTGATGTGATTATTGTTGGGCATCATCCCTGATGATATTTGAGGCTGCTGGCTAATGAATTATCATCAGGCATCATCCCCGATGATATTTGAGGCCAATGACTGATGAGATTATTGTCAGGCATCATCCCTGACAAAATCAAGCAATAATTTGATATGGAAATAACACCTGATAGTTAATTGTAGGGAATTGTTCAGAGCGGAATGAATTGGAGTCATCAAAAACTACCAAAGCATTCGAATGCTGGAGGAAGAGTAGAATCATCATCAGCCAAAACAATTGGTTTTGAGTCCCTAATACTAATTGTTTGGTCACTGAACACCCAAGGATTATGCTGCCTAAGAAACTCAAGGCAATGGTACCCACCAAGTTTTGGTGCCTAACACTTGAGGGTCAAACCAGTATAGGCTCACAAATAATTCCCAGCGGACAGATGTAACGTTGTGTGCCAATTCTAACTATAAAAACTCAAATTATTCCCTAATAAAAGCAGATAAAAACCTGATAACTTAGTTGTTTTTAACATTAGTTGTTTAAGCACTACTTTAAGAGAAGAGTGCAAGGATCATATATCCTTAAGTTGTTATCAAAATCTCTGCCTGTCTCTGCGATAAGGGAATAAGGAAAGTGTTCCCTACCAGTATCAAAACGTCTTCAAGAGGAAGAAGCACCTGTCTAGCGTTGGAAAAAACACTCAACGTGGCATTTAGGGATTAAACTCTAATAATAGTTTCATACTATTATTGCCCCCCGTTACTCAATTTCAATCAAATCAATGCAAGAATCAATGAATTCGTGAAGTTGAAATCTAGGGCCAGAAGCGAGCAACTAACCAAGCCCAAGATTTTAACGGGTGAAGAAGGGAGTGCACTTAATGGAAGCATGCTGGGCGTTATTATAACTAAATTAAGCCAGAGGAAAGTGGGAAACCCAATCAAATGGTCATCAGCAGTGTAGCACCACAAGTACTTCTCAAAGCACTAAGCACGCACTCCATCTGCCCATCTGATTGGGTGTGGTAAGCAGTAGAGCGACACAAACAAATCTGAAGAGTTTTGCACAACTTCTAAAACAGAGATGTAAACTGGGGTCCACGGTCATTGATAATCTCCTATGGAACCCCATGGAACGAAAACACATGAGAAACAAATAGCTTAGCCATCTCCACCACTGTTATTGTGGTGTTACAAAGAATGAAATGGGCGAACTTTGTAAACTTGTCTACCACTACCATGATAGCATCATAGCCCTCAGATGCAGGTAGTTCCACAATAAAATCAACTGATAGGGAAGTTTAAGGGCCCCATTGTCTTTTGGACTAGTACTAACAACTCTGAGAGTGGCTGGCAATTTGGCTTCATCTTTATTGAAAACCAAGAACTCCTTACAATACCTGACAACTTGTGCGACCAATCCCTTCCAATTATATGTGTGGCGAATCACCTCCAAGGTCTTCTCCTTCCTGGGGTGCCCAACAGTGATCCATCATGATGGTCCCAGATGATTTCCAGGTGAAGTGGTCCTGCGGGAACCCATAGACGCCCCTGGAACCACACCATCTTTTCCTTTACAAGGTAATCCCTTTTAATATCTTCCTGATTTAACTTGCTCTTTGAGATAAACATTTTATATTCTTCTGATAAGGGATGAAAAAATACAACCTTTCTAAATATACCATATTCCTCCAAGCTCTCCAAAGAAGCAAGAACTGGCATGCATGCCATGGTGGAGGGCTGTTTCAATACAACCTTACCTGGTGAAATCACCAAATAGGTACTGTGCAACACCACCTCCTTCAGATCAGGAGCTAAAGCAGTGTTCCAACTTATCATCCTCAAGAAATTCTCCTTGTCCTTTGCAAACTCATAAGAAAACACAAATTGGGCCAGGGTCTCATGCCAGAGGGTTTGCCATGAGTTCATGACATGAGGGGCGTGATAGTATAAGAGGGCACAGTGATCTGTATGGACGTGAAAAGGTTGAAAAGAACCATGAAAATGATGACGCCAAAAGGACAGTGCTTCCACCACTGCCAGAAGTTTTTCGTCATAGACACTGTAGTTTAACTTGACCAGGGACATTTTCTGAGAAAAATACCCCACGGAATGCTCAACTCCATCTTTCACCTCCCGCAAGAGTGCAGCAGCTTAGCAAAATTGGACGCATTGGTAGCCACTATAAACTCTCTCGCATGGTCCACATGGTGAAGAACTGACGTGGACAACAGGGTAAGCTTCACTGCTTGAAGGCATCCTCTAGGGTGGAAGACCACTGCTGAACCTTGGCCCCACTAGCCTTATTCAAAGGCGCGCTACCTTAGAAAGACTAGGTGTGAACTTTTTAAGAAAAGTGCACATCTCCAAAAAGCTTTTTAATTGTTGAACTAAATTTGGGTTGGGCCACTCACAAATTGCCTTCTCCTTGTCTAGAGTTATCTTATGGCCTTTGTTTAATACAATGTTGCCCAGGAAGGTGACCTGGGAATTAAAAAACTCACATTTACTTATTTTCAGCGTCAGGTTCACTGTCCTTAAATGCTCCACGACTTTCTGCAGGTGAATTGCATGGGATGCTTGATTAGGGAAAACACCAGAATGTCACCCATGTAGGCCACAGCACATACACCCAGCAGGCCTCTCAAAGCTGCATCTATATGACGTTGGAAAATAGCAGGTGCATTTTTCAGCGCAAACAGCATAACCCAGAATTGGAAGATAACCTTTCTGGCACAGAACGTGGTGAGCCATTCCTGCCTCTTTTTTACAGATCTGATTTGAAGAGTTCAAGCAATCCAGGTCAGAGAAGACTCTGCCTTCTCCACATTGCGAGCAAATATGACTCGACCAGGATGAAATGCAGATCTGGTATAGTTACGTTATTCAGGTTGCCAGTTATCCACGAATGGGAGTAGAGTAACATCTGCTTTTTCCTAAGAAGAGGAGTAAGGAGCATAACTGAGAGCTACGCTGAAACATAGCTCCTTTTTCTAACTGTCAAGAACGTGGCTGAAAAAAGATTAGACTGGGCTCCCAATTGGGGTGTGTGAACACCCAGTGGAGGTCTCAGAATGCCAGGGGCACAGCGGTCTGAATGACTTGAGGAAGTGGGGTTTTAGCATGGACGTGAGGAAAATAAAAGTTTATTAATGTACTGAAGGCCCCCAAGGCAAACCAAATGGCTGTGATAGGGCAACTATGGGTCTCATGGAGAAACCTCCAAGGGTGGAGGAGGCAGGGATGATGATGACTCCTTGTGGTTTTTGGTTTCAGTTATTCAATTTTATAAAAAAGGGCATTACAGATTGACGTAGGGCATTTTGAGTTCTACCACATGATCAGCGGTGGAAACTGGGCATAAGTGAGACCCGCACTGAGCGTCAAGGCCAATTTGCTGAGAGGGGTGCTTCAGGCCCCTTGGGTGAGCAAAATCTTTCGCATGAGGGTCAGTGGGGAGTCTAGACTCCGCTGCTAAAAAATGGGGTCGTTTTTATGATTTCCCACAGTGAGCGACTTCTGGCAAACCAGCAGTGGGGCAGAGAGCCAGGGTCAAAACAAATGGGTGTGAAATAGTAGCAAGAGGAGATTGCATGTTGTCTGAAGTGAATTGGTTTATGTAATTCATAATAAACTTATGGTGGGTGGAGTTGATTGATTATAAAAACTATTCAACAATCATTGGGATAAGTATTTGAGCATCAGCGCGCTTTTCCAGATCAACAGGCGGAATTTTTAATAATGAAATGACAGACATAATCTGCAACAGGATGGTCAAGAACACAGTGGAATATTCATCACAATTAAGCGAGGGAGTAAAAATTAACTGACAACAGCCCCTGGGAGGGGCTGTCATCTTATAAATTAGGGAGAACATTTTGGAGAGGTATCAGAGGATTATTCATTAGGATTTAGTGGTGGGCTCCGATTGGCTGGGGAGAGTTGGGCAGGGGGTCATTGAGACCCTAACAAAATCCAAAAATCTTTAATA
Source organism: Massospora cicadina (assembly GCA_022478985.1). Classification (NCBI taxonomy): domain Eukaryota; kingdom Fungi; phylum Entomophthoromycota; class Entomophthoromycetes; order Entomophthorales; family Entomophthoraceae; genus Massospora; species Massospora cicadina. Next base: position 62,232 of record JAKSZP010000106.1, read on the forward strand.
ATTTTCCCCATATTTTGGGGCCAAGTTAGGTTGACAGCGCCAACCTGAGACCTGACCAGTTGAGATGGGCTGGCCATGCATCCCATACTGCCTTAATCCATTCTGGAAGGTTGGGACAATTGTGCCAGCTCATTTGACAATTTTCAGGTGCCTAAATCATAACCTGATTTGAATTTTCACCCTGAGTAGCCTGGACTGGATTCCCTGGCCTATATTAGCAAACCAGGCCTCAAAGTCATCTTGACTTATTTTTTGTAAACTTTGGCAAAAATTTCCAAGGAGTGTAGTGAGTACCAGGGGCCTGCCTGTGGCCCCTGGATAGGGCAAACTCTCTGAAGACCCCTCTATTATCTCTAATAGGGTAGAGGAGGGGGAGAGGCAGGGATGGGGTATTCTTTAGGGACTATAGAAGTGAGTCAGCGCTCATCCACCACATCAGCCAAATCACTTAACTGTGACAGGAGATACACCTGGGCCTTTGGATCCTTTTGGTCCTGAAGGAATGCTGGTCCCTATCTAGGCACAGGGGCTGGGACCCAGGACTTATAATGACTGCTCTTTAATTCATACTTCTAAGGCTACTTTCTCCCATAAAGTCAAAAGGTAAATGGGAGAATAAATATGCACCAGATCGACAGTGAGTTTTAACTTACAATCAAACTCCTAATGAGCTGGAAAAACACTGGCATAAGCCGCATCAAATCAAGATTTTAACCCTTTCAAACAGAAAGGTAGGTATACCTCCAAAGTGGGCTTCAGCAGAGGTTTAAGGCTGAGAGTTTGTACCTTTGGACATTGGTGAAAATTGCCCTGAGTGTTGACTTCAAACACTATGATTACTAACTCCTGACCATTCTTCAGAGATAACTCCAAGGCATTGGCTTTCAGGTTAGTTTTTACATCAGATTTAGCCACCACTCCACTCCCAAAATAATTGGGTACAGGAGATGTTTGACTGCTAGGAAGCTTTAGTTAAATGGTACTTGCCAACTTGATAATCCAATAACCCCATAATTTTCAGCGCTGGAATTCCTTGGGAAGCCCCTCCCCTAACCATACCACCTGGCAAGTAACTCAGCTCAAGTAGCCGGCTAGGTCTTGGTTAATGAAATTCTCAGAGGCTCCTGTATCCACCAAAATAATCTATGCTGAATTTCCCTAAAGGGAAAGAAAGAGTAGCAGACAACAAAAATAACCAAAATAGTCTTATTTAATGCAGATAAATCCAACACACACCAGTAAAATCTTAATAAGGCATGATCAACCAATAATATAAGTTTTTGCATCAAAAATGGAAAGGGATAATTGGCCACCCTCACCACTGAGGACACATACCCACCACATCGATGAATCTTCCCCTCGGGTTGGGACCATCTAGTACTAAAAAAAGGACACATACCCACCATATCCTCAGCAGTTGCATACACAGTTGCTTATTGTAAAAGCAATTATTTTTACCTCTTGAGTCCTGCAAATTATAGTGGGGGTCAAGCGTGGGTTCTCAGGGGTGATATGGTACAAAGAAATGGATTCCACACTAGAGCTGCATGAGCTGATAATTGGCTCATTAGAATTCAGATAACTTAAGTTAAAAAATGCTATCTCAGGTGTAAACAAAACCATACTTAATTTTGATAGCTAGTTGCTCATCAATATCCAAGGCCATCACCACTAGGCCTCCAATTAATGGCTCAGCTGGTTCCCCAGAACTGAGTATCAGAGTTAAACCATATCAGATGAATCACTTACTTTAAATTTGGGACAGACTCATCCAAACCTTAAATTCCCCAAAATTGAAAGGAGGATCAGTGGGAAGTCCTGCCCATTCAAGGAAAATCCATTTTTCAGGCGTCATATTTATAGGAGCCACCTCAGGTGACATCATCACGGCTAAATTGACTGCCACATAAATAAAGATAAAAGGCTAGACCCTTGCCCGCCTTCAAGTTCCTCCAAAACGAAAGAAAAGGAAGGATAAGACTTCTCCTATTTTGGACGTGCGCGCAAGTTTCTGGGGCTCATATATATAGCCTCCCTAGGTGATACATTGACGGCCAAATTACCTGCCCCTTTCTGGTTGGTGCAGGGAAATCACCCCAAAGAGCTTCAATCAGATGATCAAAGTTGGCAGGGGGAGCTTGCCATACTGGGGAGTTCCTTACAGAAGTATCCAACAATAAATGATGAAATGACAATTTTGTTACTTCAGACACAGGTAATCCTGGGATCCCTGTAGATTCATAAAAGTAGCAGCACCAAAGTCTCCCTAATTGGCAGTGTGAAAATGACACATGGAAGTTTAAAAAAGCAGCAGGCTCAGGTTGCCCCGCTTCCAGAAGGCGCTCTAAGCCCTCTATCACCTCTGCCACCCATGACACAATTATCCAAACTCAAAAACCCAGTCAGGATCTCATGATAAAATCCAACGCTGCACTCAACGCCAGGAGAAGGCAAGTGAGGGCTGGTTTTATCACAATGAGAAAAATTGGTGGGAAAATTGCAAGTCCAAACAACTGGGCCTCAAATGGTCCAAATCCAATAAGTACTCGCAGAAGGGGTGGGAGTCATACTTTGAGCAGTAAAAAAATACACTTTAAGATGACACACTACCAAAATGAATGATAACTCCAGGGCCAAAAGCATTAAAATGACGGTGCACAGACAACACAATCCCTGTCCACAAAGAGAAAATGCCACAAGAAATAAATTTCAATGAGTTAACTAAAATGTTTGGTCAACAAATGTCAATAGTGTGTCTAGATCTCTCATTCCTGGAGAGGTGGTGGGGGAGGGCCCATCCCACAACCCAGTAACAATCTGTTAGCAAGAGGGGAAACAGGGCACTGCAAAGGAGAATAGTGGCTAAAGGGCCTAGGGCGAGTGTTGTACAAATTCTGTCATCTGAGACCTCCTAGAGGTTGGGAAAGATTAAAAAACATATACATATATTTACAAGAACAAATTGGGTTTACTATAACCAAGTTGACCAACAAAGAAGGTTGGTCTCAAAAAATCATTATTAAACTATTGGGGGGTAATCACCATCCATTGAGTGAGGCACTGCGCCCAATCCAATCAATAAGCACAAACCAAGATACTTTGTGGTACTATAGTTCAAGTATGCTCGCACTTTAGTGATTGACTACAATTGAATTTTCCATATTTGGCAATATAGTGAACTGAATGGGATTTGGAGCCCTGTTTCCCCATAAAACGTAATGTACCATCATAATTTGTATAATATCTGGTACACTACAAAAATCCTGAGATTTAACGCTCCTGTGTCCATCACAAGCACCCCAGAACCAACTTGGGCATATTTTGCCCTTATCTGGAGTTGTTCCGTGTGTGCTTCAGGTCAGGCAGATTCATTAGCTTGATCCCATTAACTTATTCAAGCTCTGCCTTATTGTTACAATATTTCCCTACTATCATGTCATTTAACCATGACAGGCTCTAAGGGACCAAATCCATTGATGCCTGCCATGTCTAATAAGCAGTGTTAGGAGGATTTTTTGAGGTAATCTTACTGCCAATCATTTGTTGTTCACTAGTCTTGATTATTATTTCTTCTAATGCATAAAAAAATATGCCCTCTAAAGCATCCACAAAAATAAAGCAATTTCTTGGGTTTTACCTGGACATTGTATAATGTAAAGATAATTAAGAAGAATTGTACTCAACCAGGAAAGAATATTCTTTCTTGCTGGGATCTTTTTTGTTTAAAACCAGGGGAACCTAATGGCTGAGCAGGGATAGAAAACCTTGTTTAATGTTAAAATTCCGTTGTACCAATCATGAACTGAGTGCCAATAATTATATATTCTTATTGTTATCTGAGGCCACAGTGGGCGCCAATAGTGTAAACTTTCCAAATCTTAATGGGTAAGGAGGAGTATTCCTGAAAGCATGAGTACTATTCAGACCCACAGTTCCACACTCCTGGGATATTTAAGTCAAACTCCAGCTTAATTTTCTTGATAATCTTCAAGGATATGACATTGATTGGGGAACCAGTGTCAAGGATAACCATAACTTATACCTTCTGGATAACGACCTCTATCTCAGTTATAGTTTCATCAAAGTTAGGCGAGAGCAAATAACTTTCAAGGCAGAAAGTGTAGTTAATTTTAGAGCTTTCTTAAGATATCTCTTCATGATGGATTGCAAAATATAAATATGCTTAATTGGTAGGATCAATAAGGTAATAATTTGGTCAGAATCACTAGCAGTACTAGTAACCTCAGGACACCCCAAAACTTGATTAAGATATTTTTCATCAGGTACCATGGCATCATCTACTCCTTCAGCACCAGCTAATCTGGAATTTTGACTTCATCTGGATTTCCTAAGGCATAATATCCAACATCTTCATAACTCCCTTCAGATTCTTTTTTGGGGGTTATCTATATAAGTTAGATGAAAAATAGAAGAGGGGGAGGAGTCAGGCACATCAGATTGTTGGCAATAGGGGTGCCTGTCACTACACCAATAAATATTTCCCTTCTCTCAAGTCTCAGCTCTTCCTATGACACACGCATCAACATGCCCGACCTTGCTGCAATAAAAGCACTTTTTACTCTCAGTTTGCTTAGGCTTCAGATCTTCAGTGGTCATGAATTGGGGTTTTATAGCAACTTCTCAGGTAGCCTCAAGCTTATGGAAATCAGCAACATCTAGCAGGGCCTCTTTGATATCATGAACACTTTGGAAGTAATGTTTCAAGGAGATAATGTGCATCGCCAATGAAGGATGTTAAGCCAACCCAGTCATGATAGCTGCAACGGAGTCATTAAGAGTTGACATCTTGGAAGTTAAAAGCGTCTTGGCTTCAATTGAATACATCAGCAAATTCAGCAACTGATTCTCCTTTCTGCACGCTGATGCGCATAAAGACATATTTTTCATTCTTAGACTCTGTTTGGAGCTGAACTAATTGATAAGCGTTTCATTAACCTCTGACCAGGTACTAAGGGTGTTCATATGAGGAACCATTCCTTCTTGGGCCAAGCGACCTAGGCAGGAGAGTATGTTCTTGACTTCTGGTGATCAGTCGCCCCTTTCAAGGTGGATTCATAGATGTATAAAAACGAGGCGATGCTACCCTCGCTGTCATGTTTAAATGACTTAATTGAGGGTACCAACAGTCAAGACAAGCCTGGGCGTCAGGAGGCCCAAAAGGTCAAGCTGCAGGACCTTCCTGACCTAAATCACACCTTGGATCAACGCTGGGTGCAAGCCTGATATGCTCAGGTTGGTCCAGGTGAAGTGCATAACGCTCAGCGCCATGTTACGGCATTAGCGTTAAAATGGACGAGTTACCTTACTAACCACAACGGTTTGGCTCAATTGATAGGAAAACGGGTTTTAAAATCCATTCATTTTTAAAATTCCCAACTTGGGTCGGCCTTGCCTTCAATTGATAACCCAAGTTCAGTCAATTACTAGCTATAGTACCTTGCCCAATGGAAGCATGCACTTATTGGTGCTCCTGAGCTTAGTACCAATTCCATCAATTTATTAATTCCCTTAAAGTTGTTTAGGTATGATTCTTTAATACTAACCTTCCTTATTGGTTGTCTTCCTTTAAATGAATCCCCCGTTTGTTTACAGTTTTTTGATTCATGGTTACTAGTAAGAACCTGTGCGTGGACCTCCTTAAGGAGATCTTCAACAAAGTTGGACGTTCTATTTTCTCTAAAATATCTACCCAATCACGTGCATCGTTGAGCCCTCTTGGTTCCCTGCAAACTGAGGAACCCAAAACCTCCAGCACTGATCACCGCTTAGTTATGGTCTCCCCCATGAGGCCCACCCAAGTGTTGCCATTTATTTGTTTCCAACTCCTCTACACCGCGTTATACGCCCTCACAAAGGGTTACTTTGGCTCTGGCACCCTTTTTGGTGCCCCTTTTTCCATAATACTGACAGCGAGTTCCCTGGCGCTGTGGCTGTGCACCGCGCATCACCTCGCTGGGAACTGGTGAGTTTATAGACACTCTCTTGATATTAACACAATCAATCACTTTAATTACATGCACATATATTTTCCATGTAGGAATTTTGCAAAGTGCAAATTGGGTGCGCTAGCTGTTGGTCATGGCCGTGGTGGAGCTCACCTCCGTTTTATCATATTGCCAATGGTCAGAGCATCTTGGCATTATTCTTGCTACCTCCAACTGGAAAGTATCCACCCTCCTTGCTCATACATGGTGGATATGGATGCTTCATGATCTGAGAGTTGTGATTCCCCATTTTTCCACCAAAATTACACAAATTGATACAATTAAAATGTTTTTTTCCTGGCAGCACGTTCAGATGGTGCAGGCGGGACCATCAATGAAGGGCATGGTGGTGATGGCCTTAGATAATGGTGCACAACCCGTCGCTAAAATGAGTATGGTGTCATTTTCACCCTAAAACGCGCTTTATACCGCAGATTACTTATATAAATTGAGCCCTTTATCTTCTTTATGGCTCAGATATGGAACCCATTTCAGTATACCAAATCACCCCAGAGAACCCACACTTGACCGCTACTATGATCCGCAGAACACAGGAGGTGGAGAAGGAGTTACTTCTTCAATATAAAAATGTTTATGCAATTGCTGAAGACATGGTGGGATATGTGACCTAAGTTGTAAGAGTGTTCAACTATCCCTCTCTATTCTATGATGCAGAAACCTACCCTGGAGGTATGCTTATGCCTGAAGAAGATTTTTATGGTGAAATGTTGGCGTTTTCTGTTATGAATAAAGACCATTCTGGATATTTTTTGTTGACTGCTACCCTTTCATCCTCTTTAGGGAAAATCAGCACGACTATTTTTGTAGATACAGGAGCCTCTAAGAATTTTATTGGTCAAGACCTAGCCGGCTACCTTGAGCTGAGTTACTTGCCAGGTGGTATATTTTGGGGAGGAGCTTTCCAAGTTATTTCCTTGCTGAAGTTTATGGGGTTAGTGGATTATCAAAGTTGTAAGGTATCACCTGGCTGACCTCTTCCAAGCTATCAAACCCTCTTGTACCCCATCATTTTGGGTGTAGAGTGGTGGTGAAAGTTTGACGTCAGAACCAACTTGAAAGACAATACCTTTTCCTTAACTTTGAAGAATGGTCATTAATTAGTTGTCCCTTTGGCTGAAGCAAACTCTCAGGGCGATCTGTCCCACTGGCCCAATATCCACACACTCAGTCATGCTCCGTTGTTGAAGCCCTCTTTGGAGGTTACCTTACTTTCCTGTTTGTAGGGGTTGGAATCTTCGTTTGATGTGGCTTCAGCTAATGTACTACTAGCTCATTCAGAGTTTGATAGCTAGTTCTAGCTCTCCGTTGATATGGTGCATATATCTGTCCCAATTTACCCTTTGACTGTACATGAGAAAGAGGCCTTAGATGTGTAGTTTAAGGAGCAGTTATCCAAACGCGCGATTTTTAGCAAACCTCCCCAGTATGCTCCCCACTTCTTTTTATGGAGAAGGCCAATGGCACCTTATGCCCTTGCATAGATTATGGGAATCTCAACAACGTCACAGTACCAGAATTGCATCCCATCTAACTAAACTCATAGATTGCACGCTATGTGGAGAAGGCAATAGTCTTTTCCAAACTGGATTGTTTAAACGCGTTCAATCAGATCTGGATCAAGAGGTGCCAGGTGTGATTAACTGCATTCCATACCTGAAAAGGTATTTTACAATTTTGTCTTATGCCCTTTGGGCTTAAAAATGCCCCTGCTATCTTTCAACTTTGTATTGATGCGGCTTTGGGGGATCTACTGGGGGTATGCGCGATAGCTTACATGGATGATATTCTGGTTTTCTCCCCTGATAATGAGTCCCATGCAGTACACCTTTGGCAGGTGGTAGAGCGTTTGGGAAGCTGACCTTATGTTAATTATAAGTAAATTGAATTTTTCAAGTCCCAGGTCACCTTCCTGGGCAACGTCATGTTTGATCAAAGGCACATGATAACTCCAGACATTGAGAAGGTAATTCGTGAGTGACCCACCGCAACTTCATTCAAGGATTTGAGGAGCTTTTTAGATACATGTACGTTCCTGAAGAGATTCACACCGAATCTTTATGAAGTGGCGGCGCCCTTGTATAAAGCTAGTATGGAAAAAGCTACAGTGGTTCCCAACTTTGCAGGATGCATTCCAGATGGTAAAATGCACCCTGCTGTCCACGTCCATTCTTCACCATGTCAATCCCAATAATTAGTTTATTGTGGCTTCTGATGCCTCCAACTTCGCCATAGCGGCGGACCTATTACAAGTAGGCGAAGATGGAATTGAGCATCTGATGGGATATTTTTCTAGGAATATGTCTTTGCATGAATTAAACTATGACGTATATGATAAAGAGTAATATCAGTGGTTGAGGCGCTTACTTATTGGCTTCATCACTTGCATGGCTCATCCCAACCTTTCTGCATATGAGCAGACCACCGTGCCTTGCTGTAGTACCGCGCACCACATGTATTGACCTCACGGCAAACCCGCTGGCATGAGACCCTAGCCCAATTTGTGTTTTCCTATAAGTTTACTTAGGCAAGGAGAATGGTTTGGCGAGTGCTTTGAGCCCGAACCCTACACTAACTCCAAATCCAAAGGAGGTAGAGAGCCACAACATCCACTTGATAATTCCGTTGGATAAGATTGTATCTCAACTTACCTCTCCCTCAGCCAACGGGCTATTGCTTGCTCCTCTGAAAATGTGGAGGAATATGGTATGTTCAGAAAGGTAGTCCTTTCCCAGCCTTTATCAGCTAAATATACTATGGTCCATGCTAAGAGCGCGTTAAATAAGGAGAATATTATCAGGGGTTATCACATGAAGGATGAGATGGTGTGGTTTCAGGGGTGCTTATGGGCTTCCTCCAGACCATTTCGCCTGGAAATTATTTAGTACCATCATGCGGAATCACTTTTGGTCATCCTGGGAAGGCGAAGACTCTAGAGCTAATTTGCTGCACTTACAATTGGAAGGGGTTAGCTGCACAGGTGGGCAGTTATTGTAAAGAGTGCCTGGTCTGCAACCAAATTGGACCCATATTTGCTAGCCATTAGTGGGGTTGTTGATACCAGTTCAAAAAGCTGAGGTCCTTGGACTTCTTTATTGGTGGATTTTAAGGTGGATTTGCCTGTATCTGATGGCTACAATGCCATCATGGTAGTGGTGGACCGTTTTACAAAGTTCGCCCACTTTATTCCTTGCAGAACAACAGTAATTGCAGCTGAAATGGCTAGCTCTTCGTCACTCATGTGTTTGCTCTTCATGGGATCCCCCAAGAAATAATTAGCGATTGTGGACCCCAGTTTACCTCTGTCTTTTGAAAGAGTTGTAAAATACTCTTCAGCTTTGCCCTTGCCATTGAACTGTTTATCACAATTAGATGGGCAGACTGAATGGTTGAACTAGTACCTATAACAGCCTTGCGGTGTTACACTGCTGCGGCTCATTTATATTGTGTTTCCCATCTCCTCATAGCCCAATTCAGTTTTAACAACGCCCAACATGCATCAATCGGGTGTTCCCCCTTCTTTGCCAACTATGGCTTCAATACCACCTTCAACATGGATCCCAGTTGTGATTCCAAGGTGAAAGCGGTGGTGAACTTTGCTAAAATGATCAAGAAAGTACACTAGGGGTGAGCACGAATTTAGATGTGGCCATGCAGGCTTATAAGGAGAACGCTGATGGTAAGAGATGAGTTGGACAAGCTTACAAAAATGGTGATCTCGTGATGCTGGATGCTAAAAACATCCCAATCAAGCAACCATGCTAAAAACTGGGACCAAAGAGTATTGGTCCTTGTTGGGATTTGACCTGCTCCCAATCAATCTAATTCAAATTTCCCTACTTCCAATACCTCTCCGAATTTTTCTCTAACAGAGCCTTATTTTCCGCCCCCTAATCGATTTGTTAAAAGGAAGCCTGTCATTGACTCCCCACCTGATCAACATCAGGATGTTAAAGATCTTGCCGGTGGAGGACGTCGCTATCCTGAAAGGATTAGGAGAAAAACCTCGCCTATAAATATCCGCGCCTTTTCTTAAATAAAGTTACACTTTTATCTCCAATTCGTTTTTAGTTTTATTTATTTCTAGAGCCTCTGTAACAGCAAGCTCCTCTCTGGCATGTCAACTTCCCCGGTTTAATACAATAGGTCCCTCATCACCTATTCTCAAGCTTAGATCAAGTTATCAGCTCCTACAATTAGGATTCCCGGCTCTCCCCACCATCTGCTTGCTGCGGGACCTTTTAACCCATCCATTTTGGTATGCTTCAGAGGAACTATTGCCCTCAGCTACCCAATCCCAACAAAATATTTGGTGCTCCCTGCCAGGTACTCTCCTGAGCTACCTGGTGAATAAATATATTCACAATGGATGATTCTCACCAAGACTCTACTTGGCCCCTTACCAAAATATCCAGCATCACCCAATGGGTAAACTACAATGGAAATCGCGACCCTGAGAACAATGAACCCAATTTTATACAACTCTTTCTACGCTCAATATCTCTATTCTAGCCCTAGAACCCCAAAACTATCGTTTTCAGCCTACAGGTGTTGCTGATACTATTAATCAATTACTTCTAGGTGCCCTTTTTCCTGGAGATCACTCCCATTGTAACCAAGCCTCTGAAGTTCCTGATAATATGCGAGCGCTATATGAATCTGCCACCTTATCCAGCTCCAAAGTAGGAGTATCTTGCACAGAGCGATATTTGTGACAGTTTGTGCACCCCACCATTCACCATTTAGTCCAAATGGTGGGGATCCACCATCAAGAAATCTTGCAACAGTTTACCTTTTCACAAGAGCTACACTCCTACCTTCTAGATTTCTAAAACTTGGCTTCTTCATTCATAAGAGATAATCGTGAGGCTATTCTTGAAAACCGCGCCCAATTTTATCTCTATTCAAAACCAACTCTCCCAACTGGATGTGGGAGTGGCTAGCCTGCTTTGCAAGGAAGTAGCTACCTGATTTACTGAGACTACCACTATTATTGAGAGTCTTTTGCAACAAGCTATTACCAACCTCGCCAGCCAACTTAATGCTTTTACCAAACAAACTTTTGAACTAATAAGCCAGATTGAATCAATAATCCAACCAGCGTTTAATGTTTCAAACGTGCCTGAGATTCCAGGGCCTCCTGTGCCCCCTCTGGGTTTGACTGCCACCTGGGCCAGCTGGCCCCCTTGGGCACTTTCCCCTCTGGAGGCACTTACCTTCCCTCTGGAGGAATAGCTGCCTTCTTACTCTCAAATAAAATCTTGAAAATATTGCTCAAAGCTGTTGGCTAACTCGCTCTGGAGAACCTATTGATCCAAACCTTACTGTTGATGCAATTAAGGAAGGGTTGGATAACTTTACCATCTTTACGATTCTCTCACTGATGATTTAGCTCACCAAAAAGAAAAAATTGTTAAGTTGGAGCAAGACAATTCTGAGCTCCAAACCCTAGTTCAAAATCTATGTGTCAAAATGGAATCAATTCACAACGAACTTCAACAAAAAGCATCCACTGAGTCTCTAATTGCCCAAATTGGGGCTCTTCAAGATGATCTGAACCATTTTAGACAACAAGCTGATTTGAATCGAAATCCTGTGCCTCCTTCCAAATCTGAGCTATACAAATTTAATTGACTTAGCCCAGTAGGCATTAATGTTATTTCAGCTCCCGTGGGAACTACATTTAAACCTTCTTTTAAAGACAAGTTCACCCCTGGGGAAGGAAGTATCGCTTCTTTTCTATATATTTATGAAAATGCGATGGAAGAAGCTCCTGATTGACAAAAGGTTAAATACTTACCCTCTTGCCTTAGTAGATCCGCCCAAGAAATTATGGTACCCCACCTCATGAGATGCAGCACTTGGGCTGAGGTGAAGGCTGCGCTTATTAAAAAATTTGGTAGTGATCTCACCTTGGCAAATCAGAAGCAGGCCTTTATGAGTATTAAGTTAAGACGTGGTGAATCTCCTGCTGAGTTTGCTGCTCAATTCTATGCTGAGGCCCAAACATTGATAACTAACAACCGCCTCACTCTTGATGATGCTGTTGTTGTCATCTTGTCTGCTTTAGAGTTTAACCCGCAGCTCCATCTTCACATGACTTCTGTTAAACGAAGCTTTACTTCTATTTTAGATATTAAGGAGGCCCTTCTTGAAATTCCTACTTCTGTAGTTACTGCCGCTCCTGCTTCCACTTCCACCTCATGTCCTCAGATTCATGTGGTGAATAACAATGAGTCTGGAAAAACCTGAGCTCGACCCAACTGCACCTATTGTGGCCGTCGCAACCACACCATTCAGCATTGTTGGACAAAAATGGCTGAAGAGAAAGCAAAAGAGGGGTCAGCATAGGGCGAGAGGCTCCCTATGCTGACAACTTTACTGCGCCTCAAGAACAATCAGTTCATACTGTTTCCACTGACCTTGTTGGCCCTAGTGCACCTGAAGAGGAAACCCCTATTGAGCCTTCCATTAATATTAAACCTAGCAATATTTCTTCTTATCCTCTTTCTAAGTCAGCCCCTGCAGCTATATATTCTATCCCAGCTCAGTGGGGAGTGACAGTAACCCGTATTGAATCAGTGGTTCACAAGGTGAAGGTTCTTGCTATTGTTGACTCTGGCTCTCCAATTAACATCATTTTTCTCAACTTATCGGAAAAATTAAGATTCAGCCTGATCTTAACCATTCGTCAGAATATGGGACCGCTGGTACCGCATATGCTCAAGCTATAGGTGCTTACTCCCACTTGCCCCTAAAGTTAGGCGGCCTACAGCTCTCTATCTCTGCTGTAGTTTTAAATAATAATAGCTATGACCTCCTATTGGGCACTGGGTTTCTTATGGAACATGCTACCATTATTAATCTTAAGGATAATTTCATTTCTATATTAGGATAATGTGTCCCTTTACTTTTAACTTCTGCTCTTAAGGAAAAAGGGAAGTGGAAGTTGAGGACGTGCCTGCTCGAGTCTCCTGATTCCGTTGAGCATTTAGAATATCGTGTGTTGGGGTCCAAAGTTAAGTTGCCCCCTCCCATGGTCGAGGCTGAGGAGGGGATGCCTTTACATTCTCCCCAAGTCCTTAATATACCTCCCAGGCCCAAATACTGGTAGACACTGGGATCCAGTTGGTTCCCCCTCCTAATCATTTGCTTGAGATATCTAGTTTACCTAACCCTTCTGCAATCGAAGCTCTCCCCTGTCCAGGAGTTTTAGATCCCGCTTATCAAGGCACTGTCACTGTTCTTTTAGCCAACCTCTCCCAGTCTCCTAAAGTCATTGAGCTGAACCAACCTATTGCTTACGTCCGCCTCCTACCTTATGACCAGGTGATGGGGCTTCACAGCGTTGGGACCCTTTGTGACTTTGGGTTAAAGGAGCCTCCTGTTGTTGCTGCAGTGCCTGTACAAATTAGTTCTGATTTGTCAGCTGAATAAAAAGCGGCTGCTGAAGCTTTGATCGATGAGTATTCTGATATTTTCTCCTTGGGCCCTCACGATTATGGCCACATGCAAGGCGTTCAACACCAGGTTGATACTGGAGATGCTGCTCTTTTTCGCTCTTGACCTTATCACAAATCAAAAACTGAAGAAGCCCAGGTTACTCTCAAATTAAAGCAATTGCTCGATGCTGGCCTCCTTCAACTGTCACATAGTCCCTGGTCCTCCCATCTCCTGTTGATTAAGAAGATTGATGGGAGCCATCATGTTGTTATGGACTATCAACAATTGAACTCCATTACGCGCAAGGACAGCTACTTTTACCCCGCATCAATGACTCCTTATGCTCCTTATCTGGCTCCCAATACTTTTCTGCGATGGAACTTGCCAGTGGCTACTGGCAGATTGATCTTTCCGCTGAGGATTGTACCAAGTGTGCCCTCGTTTCCCATGAAGGGTTGTTTGAGCCCACCCATATGCTTCAGGGGTTATGCAATGCCCCTGCTACCTTCCAACGGGCTATGGACCAGTTGTTTGGGGACCTTAAACTCATGTGTGTGTTAGTATACCTTGATGATGTCACTGTCTTCTCCCAAACATTTACTGCACACCTCGATTATCTTCATCAGGTATTTCAGCGACTATGGGAGGCCTCCTTAAAACTAAAACTCTCTAAATGTAAATTCTTTGAACGAGAAATGGAATTTTTAGGACACAAGGTGACGCGGCAAGGTATCCTCCCCATCCCAGATAAGGTCTCTTCCATTGAACGCATGCCCACTCCAAAGAATTTGCGAGACATCAAAGTCTTTCTGGGAATGGTGGGCTACTACCGCCAGTTTATCTCTCACTTCGCTGACCTTGCTGAACCCTTAGTTGAACTCCTACACAAAAATGTGCTCTTCTTTTGGGGCCCTGAACAACAACAGTCCTTCAATTCCTTATGCACTGCCTTGTCATCAGCCCCTGTCTTGATACATCCTAACTTTGATCAACCTTTTGTTCTCTTCACTGATGCTAGTGACACCGCTGTAGGCGCCATCCTTTCCCAGTTAGACCAAGACCAAGTTGACCACCCAGTTGCCTGTTTTAGCAAGACGTTAACTAAGGCTGAGCGTAATTACTCAGTAACTGAACGTGAGTGCCTGGCAGTTTTACTTGCTATCAAACACTTCCGCCCCTATATGTATGGTAAATATTTTACAATAGTCACTGATCATTCCTCCCTCCGTTGGCTTTGTCAAATGAAAGATCCCGATGGGAGGTTAGCTCGCTGGGCCCTCAGACTCCAAAATTACGATTTTTATAGTTCACAAAGCCGGCGCCATTCATCAAAATGTGGATGGGCTATCTCACCTCCCTATTTTACATGTAACTATTCCTGAAGAAGATCGACTCTTTGAGCCTCTCCCCAACCCTAGATTGTGGTCTCAGGAATCTCCAGACATTCAAGCCAGACTAAAGAAGATGGCTGCTAACACTAAAGTCGTTGATGGTGTCTTGGTAAAACAGGTTGGCACCGCTTTTCTGCCCTATCTCCACCCTTCTCTTTAGACTGAAACTATCATGGAAGACCATAAGACCCTTGGGCATGGGGCTGTAAAGAAAACCCTTGAGTGGCTAAAAACCAAATACTATTGAGAGAATATGTCTGAGTTCATTCATGATGTTTTGTAAAGTTTCTTCACCTGCCGTTCCCAGGACAAGTCCAATCCACGCTTTAAATTTGAGCTTGTAGTCCCTGGGGCCCCTTTTGATACTGTTAGCATCGATGTTGTAGGTCCACTACCTGTGGGTGTCTATGGCCATCGCTATATTATCCTTGCCATTGACCACCTAACCAAGTGGGTTGAGGCCACTTCAGTCCCTCATGCCACTGCTAGAGCTACTGCCCTCTTCCTGTACCAACACGTATCTTCCCGTCATGGTTGCCCGCGGGTACTTTTATCAGACAATGGCAAAAATTTTATTTCCTCTATAGTCCAGGAATTAACTTCTTTGCTAAATATAAAGCACCTCTTCACTACACCATATCACCCCGCCACAAATGGCGTGGTAGAGCGTGCTAATGTTACTTTAATTTCCATTCTACGAAAATTAGCTGCTTCAGACCCTGTGCATTGGAATGATTTTCTCCCTAGTGCCTTATTGGCCTACCGAGTTAGCTATCACAGGATGATTAAGATTCCCCTTTCCAAGCCATATATGGGCGCGAGCCTCCTTTGCCTTCCAGTCTTCAACCTATCCTTTCATCAGCTAATATAAGTAATGTAGAGCTTACCCTGCGACAGCTAACTGATAAGATCATATGTCTCCAAGCTATGGCCCATGGATCTATCAAAACTACCAATTTTAGAGAAGAAATTGAGACAATAAGCACCGTCCAGCGCTCCCTGAATACTCTTTAGGAGATCTAGTCATGTTCTATCACCATCGCCCTGGGGGCAGGACCTATAAGTTTGCACCACTTGGTCTGGTCCCTATCAGGTGATACACTGTAGGGGCCCCAAGTATTCTATCGCTTCAACTGGTACTGGCATGGTAGTTAATTGCATCCACAGCCATTTTCTGCGCAAGTACTATTTCCCTCAGCAAGATCTTGAGGGGGTGTTGTTGGGATTCAACCTGCTCCCAATCGATCTAATTCAAATTTCCTACTTCTGATACCTCTCCAAATTTTCCTCTTATGGAGCCTTATTTTCTGCACCCTAATCGATTTTCTAAAAGGAAGCCTGTTGTCAACTCCCCACCTGATCAACATCAGGATGTTAAAGATCTTGCCGGTGGAGGACGTCACTATCCTGAAAGGATTAGGAGAAAAACCTCGCCTATAAATATCCACGCCTTTTCTTAAATAGAGTAACACTTTTTATCTTCAATTCGTTTTTTGTTTTATTTTATTTCTATAGCCTCTGTACAGCAAGCTCCTCTCCGGCCATCAACTTCCCTGGTTTAATACAATAAGTCCCTCGTCACTTATTCTCAAGCTTATATCAATTTATCAGCTCCTACGATTAGGATTCCCAGATCTCCCCACCATCTGCTCGCTGCAGGACCTTTTAACCCATTCATTTTGGTATGCTTCAGAGGAACTATTTCCCTCAGCTACCCAATCCCAACAGTCCTTACCGCGTTTTTTAAAAAAGGTGGGCCACTCCTCATACCAGTTGGATCTCCCCCTTGTTTCAAATCTTTTCAGCCTTCAACAAAAGCAAACACACATTGTTTGAGGGCCCCCATAAGAGAATCCTGAGGCTTATCTCGTGGATGG
The DNA here is from genome assembly GCA_022478985.1 of Massospora cicadina. Taxonomy (NCBI): domain Eukaryota; kingdom Fungi; phylum Entomophthoromycota; class Entomophthoromycetes; order Entomophthorales; family Entomophthoraceae; genus Massospora; species Massospora cicadina. Next base: position 78,966 of record JAKSZP010000106.1, read on the forward strand.
GGCGCCAGAGTGGGAAGTGGAGGAGATTGTAGCCTTCCGTCAGCTAATAAGAACACTCAAGTATCTTGTATCCTGGAAGGAATCTGATGCAGCGGAGAACAATTGGGTCCCAGAGTGTGACTGCGCCCATGCCTAAAATCTAATTGAAGCATTCCAAAAGCGTTTCCTGAAGGCCGCAGGATCTAAGTCCAAGCAAAACGTCGCTGCCATGAATTTGGCCCCTTCCACAAAAACTTTTCCTTGGCGAATGCCCCTGGAGGGGGTGGAGCCTAAAAAAGAGGGAGAGTGATGTCATGTTTATATGACTTAATTGAGGGTACCAACAGCCAAGACAAGGCTGGGCGTCAGGAGGCCCAAAATGTTAAGCTTCAGACCTTCCTGACCTAAATCACACCTTGGACCAACGCTGGTGCAGGCCAGATATACCCAGGTTGTACCAGGTGAAGTGCATAACGACCAGCCCCATGTTATGGCACTAGCGTTAATATGGATGAGTTACCTTACTAACCACAACGGTTTGGTTCAATTGATAGGATAACGGGTTTTAAAATCCATTCATTTTTAAAATTCCCAACTTGGGTCGGCCTTGCCTTCAATTGATAGCCCAAGATAGTCAATTATTAGCTATAGTACCATGCCCAATGGAAGAGTGCACTTATTGGCGCGTCTGGTCTTAGTACCATTTCCATCCATTGATTAAATTCCCAAAGTTGTTTAAATATGATTCTTTAATACTAACCTCCCTCGTTGGTTGTCTTTAAATGAACCCCCATTTGTTCATAGTTTTTTAATTCATGGTTACTAGTAAGAACCTATGCGCGGACCTCCTTGAGGAGGTCTTCATCAAAATTGGACGTTCTATTTTCTCTAAAATATCTACCCAATCAAGTGCACCGTTGAGCCCCTTGGTTCCCTCCATACTGAGGAACCCAAACCATCCAGCATTGATCTCCGCTTGGTTATGGTCTCCCCCATGAGGCCCACCCAAGTGTTGCTATTTATTTGTTTCCAACTCCTCTACACTGCGTTATACACCCTCACACAGGGTTACTTCGCTCTAGCGCCCTTTGTGGTTCCCCTTTTTCCATAATACTGACAACTAGTTCCCTGGCGCTGTGGCTGTGCACCGCACATCACCTCGCTGGGAACTGGAGAGTTATAGCACTCTCTTGACACTCTCCAGGGGTAAACTTGTCCTTAAATGTGGTTAAAAGGGACGAAATCACCACCAGTGAGGGCATGTACAGCAGTATCATTGTGTCTCTAATCTCTGAGAAAATGTCCATATGGTCAAAGGAACAAGAAAGCTGATTAATTTTGCTCTTGAATAGCATCAAGCCTGGTTTCCATGGTTTCATGAGGCTTTCAAATGTCGTAACTGCATGAAGTTATTCTGGCCTCCATTGCAAGCTTGTGAGTTACAAGTTCTTCAACTTGGCCTTCAAGATCCCTAATTTAAAAATAAAGATTAAATAAGAGATAACTTGAATTTTATTGATAGAATCCACCACCCTGACACGCTTTTGAGGATCCTCTTTTATCCGCTTACACCCCTCATCATCAGGCGTGTGGGATCTTTTTAAGTTTAGATAAGCATTGACTTGTTCATAATAACTATCAACTTGAATCAACTGAGCGTTTACATACTTTAACAAATCAGCCTCTTTAATGGTGCTCATGACACCCTGAAGCTTCTTCTCAAATACATTAAATTTTTGGGCCAAAAATAATTTTCAATTTTTAGGGATGTCTTCAGCTTTAACTCTCTCTCTAATTGAGTGACCTTGACATCTAAAGTGGGAGCAGAACTATGATATTCTTGAGAGGGACCCATTCAAGCTCCCTAATGAATGACAAGGCTCATACTAAATATTGTTCCAAAGTAGCTCACCTTTGTTCATCACCTTGCTGAGAAGTAGAAGCTTGATACAGCAGCTCAATGTGTGTTTATCATGCTTTTTAAGTTCCTTCACAAAATCTTCAATCAAAGAGCGCGTCTTGGCGGCGGATTTGTCCAAATCTTCATAGAACTTCATTGCCTCTTCCACATACTTCACTACGAAAGTATCAATCGTGGTAATTCACTCATAGAAGCTAAAGAAATAAATATGAAGTTTTCTTTCACTCCAGATTTCACCTTTCATACATGACTTGAGGCCAAGTTGTAAAAATTGTTATAAGCCAGTCTCCGTGCATCATGATTCACTATATGAAGTTGCAGTTCTTCATGGTGTACTTTCAATAGATGTATCATTTGAAACATGAACAAATGTGCAAATTTTTGCATGTAAGTAGTCAAATTGGTAAGTTGACTTTATGTGTCCAGGAGAGTTCAGGTTTCATAGATGAACATCAGTTTATCCTCCACTGAGGAACTTGTCAAAGAGATGGCAGATAAATTTTAAACTGGCCTGCCATTCAGGATGAAAAAGCCCCAAAAGGCGAGCCAGAATGCCATGGGCATTGCCACTTAAACGACGTTAGAGTAATCTGGGAGATAAGTAGCAATGGAGTGCCAATGGGCCTCAAATAGGGCAAAAAACCCGGTGAAAACCCAAGCTGTTGCGGCCCTAGGGTCAATGGGCCTTGGCATAGAGAGTTCTGAGATTGGGAAAATATACATAAAGGCCTTGAAACAATAGGCCCAAGTGACTGTGGTAGGGACCATTGTAGAGAATATGGCTGGGACTACCCAGTCAATACGCAGGCCATGGGGCCACATTGCAGATGTCACAGAGTTTGTCAAAGAAAAATTCAAACTTGATTAAATAATTTGAGTGCGAGATGATTTTAAAGAAATTTTATATAAGAGAATCAACCATCAATATTCTCAGTCTGTTATAACTGCTTAAATAGACAATCAATCTAGGGAATAGCTTGGGAAAATGCGGGATTGGGGCTCTTGAGATAAATCTAAATAGGTGAACTTTAAGCAAGGGGGAGAGGAAAACGATTTTTTTGAACAAACTTCAAAATTATCAACAGTAGGCTGAGTCGCTGTTGGTTTTTCCATAAATTCCCGAATTGCATATTTTCTGCAGTTTCTATGATTGGAGCGATGGCTTCTTGCCTGATGGGCAGCGGGAACCTCCAAAGGCCACCCCACATAGGGGCGATTCCAGGAGGTTAGGAACGGGTTTGGGGAGCCCAACTCACCCGCACCAGATCGCACCAGCATCTGTTTGCTGAAATAAAAAATATTGGATAAAGATTTTGAGTTTTCTGAGGAGGGTTTTAAACTGTCGGCAACATTTCCCAATGGCTCAATGCCAATGTCAGGCTTTGCCAAACTTTTGATACTAGATGTTTTGTTTGCCAAAAGTACACACCCGTTGGGATTTGTTGCTAAGGGTTTAGGGCTCTTGGGCCTAGATGCTGAAGGCTTTTTAACTTTGATTTTATTTAAACCTTTCATCCCAAGAGAATGCTGACTCTCCAAAAGCTCAGCACAACTCTCCTTAATTTGGTGTATTAATTTATTTAAAGTTAATACTAAAATGGGTGGCGGAATCCTTAAAGGGTAATCTGTTTTTCATCGCTTGTCCACCATATGGGAAAGGTCGCCCTAGGAGATGAGAGGGGCAGCTGGCCTTAGCAGACCCTTTTTAGATGGGTATGGGAACACCACCCAGTCCAAGTGGAGGGGGCGCTTCCCTGGACTTACATTACCCTTCCTTTTTCCAAAGGAAGGCACCACCACCAGGGAATTGAGTGAGGGCCGCATTCTTATGGGCCATGGGCAGCTTGATTGCCATTAGCGTAGCGTTTTTTGATGGAGGATATGGAGCATCTGGGTGGGAAGCGTGGAAAGCTTTGACAAGCTCTGATAGTTACCATAGTCCCATGCGTTGACCCAGATATTTTCATAGGCTGGATAGCCCTTCCACATAACTATATAAGACTTATCAATGTAATTTTTGGTAAGACAGGATGCCCTCTACTTCAGCTTCCTCCACGTCATCAATAATGATGAGCTCTGTCTCTAATTGGATTGCCCCTTAAAAGGGGACAACTGAGACACACGGAAAACTGGGTGTTGCTTCCAGTGGGGTGGCAATTTTAAATGGAAAACGCCATTTCCCAAGTCTTCTTTCACCAGGTGGAGACCCTAGCTTACTTGTGAACTTATGTGATGGCACCAGCATACGCAAGTGGCGCATGTCAAGCATAACGTGGGGTCCTTCCTTTATTTTGTGCGCTGAGAGCTTTTCCAATCTTCAAACCGTTTGTAATTACTTTTAGCCTTAATAATTTCTCCCAAACCAAGGATTGTGTGGTCTTAATTTGCTGGGCAAGTTCAGCTGCAGCTGGTACCTATGGGCGGAAGGATGGGCCATCTAAAAACGAAGGGTTATACTTAAGGTAGCCTCATACAAGGAGAAACATGTGAATGCATGTGTTCCGTTTAATGCAAACTGGGAGAAGGGAAGGTCGTCCGCCCAGTTATCCTGAGTGTCTGCAGCAAAGTACCGAAAATACTGTTACAGGATCTGATTTACCCATTTGGTTTGGACATACAACTGTGGATGGTATGCAGTGGAATGACAAGGTGTGAACTTCAATATTGGTATATGCTTATTCCAAACTTGCGCTGTAAATTGGGGCCTACAGTCGCTGACAATTTCCTGAGGAAGTCCAAACATCAAGAACACATGGCGCACGAAGAGACAGGCAGTTCCCTTGGAAGTAATGGTGGAGGAGCATGGGATGAAGAGGAAAATTAGTGAGGTGTCTGCAACTACTATGACCGTTGTGAACCCCTTGGAGATGGGTAGCTCAACAATAAAGTCCACGGACACCAATGTCCATGGCCATTCAGCCTGATGCAAGGGGTGAAGAAGCCATTCCTACCAGACTGGTCTGACTTGTCCCACGTGCAAGTCACACAGTTGGCAAACCATGATGAACATCCTTTGACAAGCCTGGACAGTTATAGGTACGCTTCACTAGATTAATGCTTTTTTATTCCATGGGTGACTGACTGCGGGGGATTGTGATGAGCCTGAATTACTTCAGCTCAAAGGAGAGGAGGAACCCACACCCACAATTTGAACTGGATGAGCCCCTCAGTCAGAGAATACAAGGAATTTTTTGAAGTTGGGTTGGACAACAACTCCAAAATATCCACTCCTTCCGCACATGCCATTTGCACTGCTAAGACCCACAAAATCAAGGGCGCGTTTGGTTCTAAATCAGCTGCCAAATCCGTGGGAGGGACAATGGTCAGGATTTGAGCGGGGGGATGACCGTGAAGAGATCTGACTTATTAGAGTCATCTGGGAAAGTGCGGGGTTGCAGCTTAGAATATTGAGAAAGATATTAAATGCTCTTTTTACAAACTTATATTTATAGTTATAGCTGCACAAGTCCCAGTAGGTGCGGGCCTGCCAATGTGCCAACTTTTGTGGCTTGCAGAAGTAAAGAAGATCTTGGTCCATTTTTACAGTCAACTCATTCTGAGCGCCCTGCAAGAGATATCGCCAGTGGGTCAAGGCCCACGCCACAGCTGCCAACTTCTTATCATAGATGTCCCAGGATTGCTCAGTGGAAGTAAACTTGTAGGAAAAATAAGCGACTGGGTGTTACAACCCATTGTGCTCTTGGAGCAACACTGCCCCTACCAAGGCAGAAAACGCATCATACACTACAATATACGGTTTGGAAGGATATAAATGCATAAGGATGGGAGGCGACAGGAACACTTCTTTAATAGAATAAAATGCCTGCTGGCACTCAAGAGTCCACCAAAAGGGAACTTTCTTGCCTGTGATGTATCTAATGAAGCAGCTAGTTGAGAGAGCGTGAGAGAGAACTTTTTAGGAAGATGATAGTTCCCAAGAAGCTTCTCAGTTGCTTTTGGGTTGTTGGAGTTGACCATTTGTGGATGGCGTCCAGTTTGCTGGGTAGGATGGCGTACCCATCATCTAAGGTGAGATTACCCAATAATGTGACTTCCTCCCAATAAGATTTGCATTTTGACGGCTTGGCAAACAAACTAGCCTTATGCAGGACAGCCACCATCGCTTCCAAGTCCTTTGCATGTAATTCGTGGGAGAAAGAGTGTACCAGGATATTATCAATATATGAAACCACGCAGGTGAACTGGAGATCACCCAGCACACTATTGATCATCCTTTGACATGTGTGGGCGCATTCTTAAGCCCCTGAGTATCACAAAAAATTTAAATATGCCTCGTTTTGTCCAGATAGCGGTAAGACATTACTGACCTTCCATCACATGATTTTGATTAAAGACATTAAATAGTTAAGTTTTGAAAACAACTGATAATTGGAAATTACTTGGTCAATTGTCTGTTCCAACGGCAGTGGGTAGGGGTCGTGGACCATTGTATTGTTGAGGTGACAGTAATCCATGAAGGGACAAAGGGAACCATCTGCCTTTTTGACAAAGATTATGGGAGAGGCCAAAGGGGATGTCTCTTTGAATTAGTCCTTCTTGAGCATGTCATCCAACCCGGTATCAAGGGCAACCTCCTCCTCTGCTGTATGTGGGTACAATGGGCAGTTTATGTTCACTACTTGCACCATAGTCCAAAATTTCAAAACAAATTCCGTATGTGAGGGAAGGAAGTTAGCCTTATCAGAATCGAAATTGCATTGATATTCTATCAACGCAGCGGGGAAACCTGGCAGAAAACCTATGGTGGATACCAGGGCTGTAACTAATCCATGGTTTTGAGCCTTGGTAAGGGTATCCGATAATGGAAACTTGCCCTCCACCTGACCATTGGAAAACGACAGCATGTTAGATTCCAAGTGGATTCTCACATACTGCTGATGCCACCAACCCACACCCAAAATCACTGTAAACATAAGGTTAGGCATCGCCAAGAAGCAATTGAAAAAAACTAAACTGGTGAACTGAGAAGGGTACTGGGCGCCATACTTTATAGGATGTTTGGGAGGCTGACGAGGTGATAACACTGCTGGACCAAGGTCCAAGTCAAGATCCAGCTGCTGAGCCAACTCCAGACTCATGAAGCTTCCCGCTGCTCCAGTGTTGACCAAGGCTTTAAAAGAAACATGGTATGCTCCAATACAAATTTTCATATATATAAAAATAGGCGTACTTTTGTTTATTGGTGGATGCGGTCATTTCTGCAGACACTGACGAGATTGCAAAGACAGGTGAGCTGGAGCACACCAACTTGGGCGCAGGGGTGGCGTCAAAGTTGGGAACCAATATGGATACTGATTCAACGTTGAGAGTAAAACCTGAGGCCAAGTTGACAGATCCAATCATGAAGTTCCCATTTTGAGGGTGGGCTAAGGGGAAAGTAGATGATGGGAACGATTTAACCATGAAGGAATTCCTCCAAATCCATTTGGGAGCTACATATATAATCAGCAATTAACCAGACAAGCGACCAAAGGCAGGCTAACGACTGATTGTTCATATGGAATATGGTAACCACTTCTTTGCCCATCTCAGCAAGGATGGTGGAAATGGCCAGGAATAATGGATGAGCAATTATGTCAGGGATACGACAGATAAGGTATAGGCTGGCCTGCAAGTCTGAATGCAAAATCTCCAAAAGGCGAGCCAGAATGCCAGGGGCATTGCTGCTTGAATGACGTTAGAGTAAGCTGGGAGATAAGTAGCAATGGAATGCTGATGGTCTGCAAATAAGAAAAATAACCTGAGGAAAACCAAATTCTTGTGGCCCCAGGGCCAGTATGCCTTGATATAGGGAGTTCCAAGATTGGGAAAATATACAGAAAGACCTTGACACAATAGGTTTTAGTGAATATGGTAAGGATCATTGTAGAGAATATGGCTGGGACTTAGTTGATATTCAGGCCATGGGGCCACATTCCAGATGTCACAGGGGGTTTGACAAAGGAATTTTTGAACTTAATTAATTAAATTCAAGTGTGGGAGGATTTTATTAAATTAAATAAAAGAATCATGAATCAGTTTTCTCAGTGTGTTACAACTGCTTAAATAGTTGATTGATTTGAATAGCTTTGGAAAACGTGGGATTGGGCCCTAAAAATTTGACCTATCATGGCGAACTTTAGGGGAGGGGGAGGAAAACAAATTGTTTTAAATGTCTATTTAATTTATTGGTGGTAGACTGAGTCACTGTCAGACCATCCATGGATGTCCAGATTGCAGATTTTCTGCAGTCTTTATGATTGGAGCGATGGCGTCTCATTCAACAGGAAGTTGGAACCTCCCAAGGCCACCCCACATAGGGGAAGTTCCAGGAGGTCAGGAATGGGTTCAGGGCACCCAACCTACCTACACCCAATTGCTCTAGCATCCGTTTGACCAGGCAAGAAATATCGGACGAAGATTTTGAGTTTTTTGGGTTGGGTTTCAAACTTTTGGCAACATTTACCAATGACCCAATGCCATCAGTGAGCTTTGCCAAAGATTTGACACTGAACGCTTTGTTTGCCAAAAGTATAAGCCCATCAGGCTTTATTGCCAAGGGTTTGGGGCTCTCAGGCCTAGATGCTGAGGGCTCGTTGCCCCAACTTTACTTGTCCCTTTCATCCCAAGAGAATGTCAACTCTCCAAAAACTCAGCATAAATCCCCTTAATTTTTTATATTAATCTATTCAAAGTTAATACTGGAATGGATGGCGGAATCCTTAAAGGGTAAGCTGTTACTCATCGCTTGTCCACCATATGGGCAAGGTCGCCCTAGGAGATGAGAGGGGCATCTGGCCTTATCAGACCCTTTTAGATGGGAATGGGAACACCACCCAGTCCAAGTGGAGGGAAGCTCCCCCAGACTTACAGAACCTCTCTCACGAAAAGTGATATCCCCAGTGTTCAATATGCCATGAGTCAAATCTCTGACAATTTCAGCAGCCAGCCAGAAAATCCGTCTAGACTCTGGTATCATCATGCGGTTGAATTGGTTATTCCCAAAGGTGATGGTTAGGGGGCTATCCATCCAGTCATCTTCTTCATTAACCCATTTACTGATCCATCCAGTTACGCTAGTGACAGGAGTGTCTTCCATATTTTTTGTATATAGTAGATTGTGGTGTACAAGGCCCACTGTAGTGAGCACCACTTGTTGAAACTCTGGCGAGGGGCTGCTCACAGGTGCTTAGCTGCAGGATCTTAACAATATAATATCTGTAAGTGTACTTAAAACTCAGCAGCTGTTTAAAATTTTAGGACTAAAGTAGACCACAAACAGGTTTAATATCAACAATTAAGATGGAGGTGATAACGATACTTTATTGAATAAAACTTGGGGTTTTCATACCCCATTCACAAGAAAAACCCCAAAGTCCTTGACTGGGTCAATAATATGGTCTCATAATGCTCCCACATAAAAGGATAAAACTTGAAATTAGAGGCTCATAAAGGTAGCCAGATTTCAAAAGTTTCCCCCATTGCAATGCTTATACAAAATGTAGTAATTGATACATCTAGGTGCTTTTGGATATGCACATTTTAACTTGTCAATATTCAGTTGGGTCCAATAATCTGGGTAAATGACTTATATTTACTATCACTCTGATTTTAATCTGAATTTTTATTCAATATGATGCGTTTTAAATCTGAAGTGATGCATTTATGATTGGTAAGATAGGTTCTAGATAAATGACAGAAATAACCTATCAGAACCCTCAAAAATTTTAACTCCAATATGCTTTAATTCTAAATTATTGGTCAATAGCATGAATGACATATCCTTGTAATAATAACTTAATATAAATTATCCAATCACCCAGCTCAGAAATATTTTCACTTCAGTTAATTGAAGGTTTCCTAACTCTTAATTGGCATATAAATTAATTTCACCCCTGGAACCCCCTTCAGGTCTATAAAAGGAGGTTGTTTTCTCTGTAGAGGCAGCACTAAATTCAAAGTAGCGCGTTGAAGAACTCCAAATAAAATTTACCTAATTCTCTGAGAGTAAATTGTAATTTTTAACTCAATTTAAACTATTTGTCACCTGGATATTCTTCTCATCTGGGAAAACATCAATATTTCCAACACACCTCAACTCAGTCTTCAATAACTATGAGTGAACAACATCAAACTAAATCCTATAAAGGGTATCTTCTTTGAGCAGGAATTGGAATTTTTATGAGATGCCATATCATTGGAGAGCATTCGACCCTTATACAATAAGGGTGAAGCAATCTCTAAGATTCCTGAACCAAAGAGTCTCAGATATACAGGTACTCCTGAGAATGATGGGACATTATTATCAGTCTATCCCTACTTTTGGTTAACTCATCAAACCTTTTGTTGCTCATTTTCCCAAAGATACACCTTATGTATGGGTAGTATAACAAATAATTGCAGTCAAAACAGTTAATTTTTTAAAGTTAAGACTAATTTTAGAACATCCATACTATGGGAAGTCATTCATCCTTTTTACAAAGGCCTCCAATATAGCAGAGGGTCAATCTCTCACAACTGGATGGGAAGGTATTGATCACCTGATGTCCTACTAGAGCAAAGCGCTTTCAGAGGGTGAGCATAATTACAGCTTCACAGAGAAAGGATAACCAGCACTCCTACCTGTGGTAAAACATTTACAGTCATCCTTGTATGTTACAGATTTTACAGTTGTTACAGACATACTTCATTTATAGTGGCCGCAATATATGAAGGATCTGAAAGGAAGGCTAGCTTGATGGGCTCTCACTTCACTACTACAACTTGAACATTATTAAAGAGCTTAACACAAGCACATGAATGTGGATGGACTGACCAGATTGCTCTTTCTATATAGACAATAGAAAAGCTGAACGATTACACAACCTACTTATGAAGCTAAACTCTTAGTAGGATGAGTCAGTTTAGATGAATGCTGAAATGCACTTTTAAAATACTAAAGTTCTTATCCGATTAAAATACAATTATGTTGGAACTGGCTGGCTACCTTCTTTGTAACTTCCAGAATGGGTACTAGTTATAATTGAAGCCACAATACCTTAGAACATGAAGGATCCATAAAAATATATGTACAAATTTAGAATTGATACTAACGGGAAAAATACTGGACTCTGTGGTAAAAGTATTAGATGCCTGCAACCTTGGCTTAAAAAATGCCACACAAGGTGAAAAGTATCAGCTCATACCACTCAGTAGCCATTTATTACCATCAGTTTGAATGCCATAGGTCAACTTCCTAAATCTTAAGAAGAAATTTAATAACCTTGCAGGGATAAATCATTTCATGAAGTGGGTCAAAGCAATTGCTATTCTCGTGAAAAAGCCAAGGCTACCCATAATTTTTATATTATATATTTACAATGCATGGTTGTCTGCATGTATTGCTATATGATAATGGAAGAAACTTCACTTCAAGAGTTGTGAGGATCTTAACTATGACCATGGGAACTTAACGACTGTTTTCAGCATCCTATAACCCTCAACAAACGGGAATGTAAAAAGAGCTATAGAATGCTAAGAATAATATAACAAAAGCTAGCTCCTTCTTGTATATTACACTGTTACCAATATCTTCTGAGTGCATCAATGACTTAAATTATAACTTATTATCATATCATCAGATATCTCATTTCTAAAGTCTTATATGTAAGGAAACATGGCATCTAACTCTATTAGCCTAAAAGTTACCAGTGGTAACACCAAAGATACTGATAAAGTGCTAAGAAGATTAGCTAAAGATGTTATTCAATTTAATTGGAGGGCAATATTCCTACCCAAAATGATTACAAGAGAAGGCTAAGAAGCAAATGCAACCTGCCAACCTTTATCTGCCTTTGCGACTTCTGATTTAGTGCTGTACTACCACAACTGCATAGCGCTTCAATGTCATGGTTAAATGACTTGATAGTAGGCACCAACCCCAAGGATAAGGCTGGGCGGCAGGAGGCCCAGAAGGTAAAACTTCAGGCCCTCCCTAACCTCAAACACCTTGGACCAAGCTGGGTACAAGCCAAATATGTCCAGGTTGGTACAAGTGAGGTGCAAAACTCCCAGCCCCTTGTATCAGCTCAGGCGTTAAAATGAATGAGCTATTTAATAAATATTGACGGTTCTATTCAGATGATTGGGTCATGAGGGTTCAAGGCCTATTCCATCTACAAAATCACATGTTTGGGTAGGTTGCAACTTCAATCAATTACTTGAGTGAAGTCAGTTTCAGTGTATACTACCAATTTGGACGGAAGTGTGTGCCTATTGGAGCATCAAGGCTTGTGCCTGCTTCTTCATGCCCAGAATTACCCTGACGATGCTTAAATATGTTATTTGGGACCAACATTCCTTGTTGGTCAACTTTTTACAATAAACTTTCCCATTTTTTAAGTTTTATTTATGGTTCATTGGGCGAACCTGGGTGTGGACCTCTTTGAGGAGGTCTCCATCTACGTTGGCCACTACATTCTATCTCAAATAACAAAAGTTTCAGGTACACCATTGGGCCACACAAGTCTCCTCCAGATCAAGGCACCAAAGCCTCCTAGCACCGATTTACATTTGGTGATGGACTCCCCTTTGGAGTCCTCCCAAATTTTGTTGTTTCTCGCTTACCTGATATTGTATACTTCTCTGTAAACCCTTGCCTTGGGTCCCTTCTGTTCTGGCACCATTTGCGGTGCCTTGCTTCTCATTCTTTTAACAGCTAGATCCCTGTCAGTGTGGTTTTGCATCCTGCATCACCTCTCAGGGAACGAGAGAGTTACAGACACTCTCTTGACATTAATTGATCAACCATTTTATTATACATGCATCAGAATTATCCATGTGGGACATTCTTTATGTATAAGCTGAATGCGCTGACCGTTTGTCACTGCCACAATGGTGCCCACCACAGTTTTCTCTTTTTGTTTTGTTTTGGTGCATCTTGGTGTTATTCTCACAACTACCAACTGTGAAGTGCCCACCCTTTCTGCTTGTACCTGGTGGTCTCAGACTTTTTGTGATCATATTGTCATTATTCCCTGCCTTTCTCCCAAGATTTACTCAGAAATTCAACAGGCCTTGGCTTCCCTTGGGCCAAAAGCTTTAGAAAAAAACAATACATCAGGCTCATGTTTACTTTTGTGGGGAGTGGAATTGTTGTATTGGCTGTCCTTAGATGTGGCCAACTGGGTTTTTGCGGTGTTCCACACACATCCGCTCTTGTGGCAATCAGTGGAGGGCTTTAAGTTTGTCTTGGAGCAATGTCATCCTGATTGAGCATTCATCCATCCCTTCTACAAGTCCTTTTCACTACGCCAAGCTGGTCAGCTGGTGAAAGTATATTTGAATGAATTTTGTGAAAAAGCCCAGGTCTTACAATTGCCCAACGTCATTAAAATGTCATTTCTCTAATCTACCTTGGACCTATCCATGCAAAACTCCCCAATTTAGCAGTCGCCCCCTTCCAACTTTGGTCATCTCATTGAAGCCCTCTGGGGTGGTTCCCCCAATCCATAAGGGGCAAGGTAATTGGCTGTCATGGTTTCACCCGGGTCAGACTCTATAAATATGGGAGCCAAAAAGTTGCGCACATCTCTCAAAATGAAGGAATCTTATCCTTCTAAACCTTCAAATTCCGTTGAATTTGAGGCTGAACAAGGGTCTAGCCTCAAGTCTAAATTAAAGGATTCAGATGATTCCGCCGAGATGAAGTCACCTGCGGCCACCCCTATAAATACCACATCTGCAACTGGTAAAATTTCCTTGAATCATGAAGGGCTCCTCACTGATTCCCTCCCCATTTCAGTGTAAGTCGTGGGTCTGGGTGAGTCTAGACCCAAATTTAACCAAAAATGGAACAAGGATAACGAGTTTTTTTTGTGTTGCAATTCTGTGGTGCAAGTTAAAGCATCAATTATGGGCTTGGGGGTGATGGCCCTGGATAACGATGCACACGGAACCCTTGGAGCAGGTATGGGGTCGCTGGAGCCTGAAAACGCGTTTTATAATGCAAACGTTATATCACAGAACGAGCCATTTATTAGCTCTTATGGTTTGGATGAGGACCCTATTCCTGTATATCAGATTACCCCTGAGAACCCTCGTTTGACCCCTACCATGATCCGTAGAACACAGGAAGTGGAAAAAGAACTTCATTTCAAATATGATAAAGTATATTCCCCTGCAGAAGATGGGTCGGGATATGTGGCCTCAGTAGTAAGAGTGGTCAACTATCACTCCCCCTTCTATGATTAAAAAACATACCCTGAAGGCTTGCTCAAGCCAGAGGAAGAATTTTCAGGTGAGGTGGTGGCGTTTTCTGCTTTGAATAAATCCCATTCTGGATACTTTTTGCTGACTGCTACCCTTACATCCCCTTTTGGAAAGTCCAGCACAACTATTTTGGTGGATACCAGTGCCATTGAAAATTTTATAAACCAAGACCTTGCCGACTACCTGGAGTTGAGGTACTTGCCAGGTGGTAAGGTTAGAGGCAGGGCTTCTTAAGGTATCCCCACGCTGAAAATCATGGGGTCAGTGGACTTTCAGGTGGGCCCCTATCTCCTGTCCGACCACTTCCAAGCTATCAAAAACCTATTGTACACCATTAATTTGGGTGTAGAGTGGTGGAGAAAGTTTGACTTCAGGACTAAAGTGAAAGAAAACACCCTATCCTTGTCTTTGATAAACGGTCACAAGTTGATTGTTTCTTTGGCTGATGCCCACTTTCAGGGCGAATTGCCTCACTGGCCAAATATTCACACTCTTAATCTTGCCCCATTGCTGAAGCCCTCTGTGGAGGTTCACCTACCGTCCTGTTTGGAGGGTTTTTAATCTTCCTTTTATGGAGCATCAGCTAACGCACTTCCTGAACATTCTGAGTTCGATTGTGAGTTCAATCTCACTGTGGATCTGGTGCGTATATCTTCCCCCATTTACCCATTGATTGTCCAGGAGGAAGAGGCTTTAGACGTGTGGGTGAAGGAGCAGTTAGCCAAAGGTGCAATTTTTCAGCGTGCCTCCCCTGTTTTCTTCCCACTTCTCTTTGCGGAGAAGGCCAATGGCACCTTACACCCTTGTTTAGATTATGGGAATCTAAACAATATTACTGTACCAGGCCTACATCACATCCCTTTGGATTCACAGATTGCACGGTATGTAGAGAAGGATAAAGTCTTCTCCAAACTGGATTGCCTCAATAAGTTCAATCAGATCTGGATAAAAAAGGGACAGGAGTGGTTAACCGCATTCCATACCAGAAAAGGGATTTTCCAGTTTTGGGTCATTCCCTTTGGGCTTAAGAATGCCCCTGCCATCTTTCAATGCCGCATTGAGTCTGCGTTGGGGGACTTGTTGGGGGTATGCGCGGTTGCCTACATGGATGATAGTCTGGTGTTTTCCTCTGATCATGAGTTTCATTCAGTACACCTTTGGCCAGTGGTGGAGAGGTTAAAGGCAGCCCGCCTTACGCTAAAAATCAGTAAATGTGAATTCTTCAAGTCCCAGGTCACTTTTCTGGGCAACGTCGTGTTTGACCAAGGATATATGGTAACTCCAGACAAGGAGAAGGCGATTAGTGAGTGGGCACCCCCACTTCAGTAAAGGAATTGAGGAGTTTTTTGGGGACGTGTACATTCCTCAAGAAGTTCGCGCCCAATCTTTCCGAGGTGGCAGCACCCTTATATAGGGCTAGTGGTGTAAAGGTGTTTCAGTGGTCCCCCATTTTTGAGGATGCTTTTTCAAGCAGTGAAGTGCACCCTGTTATCCACGTCCATCCTTCGCCATGTTGACCCTTCAAAAGATTTTTGTGTCTACTGATGCCTCCAACTTTGCCATAGCAGCTGCCTTGTTACAAGTAGGCGAATATGTGATAGAGCATCTGGTGGTATATTTTTCTAGGAAAATGTCTCTGCCTGAGTTAAATTACGCCCTTTATGACAAAGAGTCACTAGCAGTGGTGGAGGCGCTGACTTATTGGCGTCACCACTTGCATGGCTTCTCCAAACCTTTCTGTGTACATATGGATCACCATGCCTTGCTGTACTATCGCGCTCCTCATGTCCTAACCCCACGGCAGACCCATTGGCATGATACCCTTGCCCAATTTTAGTTTTCTATGAGTTCACCAAGGGCAAGGAAAATGGTTTGGAGGATGCTTTGAGCCGCAACCCTGCTTTGGCTCCCAATCCAAAGGAGGTAGAAGTTCATAACATTCATTTAATGATTCCACCAGGTAAGATTTTATCTCAACTTCCCAATTCCACGGCCAACATGCCAGTGCTTGCACCTCTGGAAAATGCAGAGGAATACAGTATGGTTAGAAAGGTAGTCCTTTCTCAGCCATTATCAGCCAAATATACTATGGTACTTGCTAAGAGCGCTCTGAATCAGAGGATCTAACCAGGGGTTATCATGTAAAGGATGAGATGGTGTGGTTTCAGGGGCGCCTATGGGTTCCTGATGGACCACTGCGCCTGGAAATCATCTGGGAGCATCATGACGGAATCACCGTTGGTCATCCTGGTAAATCAAAGACCTTGTTTTAATATGACGCACCTACAATTGGAAGGGCTTGCCTGCTCAGGTAGGACGGTATTGTAAATAGTGCCTGATCTGCAAATAAATGAAACCAAATTGTCAACCTTTAGCGGATTTGTTGGTACCAGTCCAAAAGGCTGAAGGGCCCTGGACTACTCTATCGGTGGATTTCATTGTGAAATTACCAGTTTCTGATGGTTATGATTCCATCATGGTGGTGGTGGACTGGTTTATGAAGTTCGCCCACTTCATTCCTTGCAGAACGACAATAACTGCGGCTGAGATGTCCCAGGCTCTTCGTCACTCACTTGTTTGCAATTCATGGGGTTCCTCAAGAGATCATTAGTGACTGGGGACCCCAGTTTACCTCTGTCTTTTGGTCAGAATTGTGTAAGACTCTTTAGATTCACCCATGCCATTCAACTGTCTATCGCCCCCAATCAGATGGTCAGACTGAATGAGTGAATCAGTGCTTAAAGCAGTTTCTGCGGTTTTACACCCTTGCGGATCATTCAGATTGGGTTTGTCACCTTCCTATGGCCCAATTTAGCTACAACAACACTTTGCATTATTTAATCAGTTGTTCCCCTTTCTTCACCAACCATGGTTTTAATCCCGCCTTTAACATGGAGCCCAGCTGTGGATCTGAGATTGAAGCGGGGGTGGGCTTTGCCAAGACTATCAAGAAATTCAACCAGGGGGTTTCCACGAGTTTAGAGGCGGCAATGCAAGTATATAAGGAGAACGCTGATGGTAAGCGACGAGTGGGTCCAGTTTACAAGGAAGGGGATCTCATGATGCTTGATGCTCATAACATCCCTATCAAGCAGCCATGCAAAAAGCTGGGACCAAAGAGGATTGGTCCTTACCGCGTTGTTAGAAAGGTGGGCCATGCCTTATACCAGTTGAATCTTCCCTCTTCATTTTGGATCTTCTCTGTCTTTCATGATAGCAGATTGACATTTTTTGAGGGCCCCCACCTGAGATTCCTGAGGCTTATCTCGTGGATGGGGCTCCAGAGTGGGAAGTGGATGAAATAGCCTCCCACCATGTTAAAAGAAGGCTTGAGTACCTGGTATCCTGAAAGGGTTTTGATGCTGCAGAGAATTGTTGGGTACAAGAACATGAATGTGTGCATGCCCAAGACCTGATCAAAGCTTTCCATAATTGTTTTCCTGAGGCTGCAGGATCAAAGTCCAAGCCAGCCGTCGCTGCTATGAAGTTGGCTCCCACACACAAAACTTTTCCTTAGCAAACGCTCCTGGAGGGGGGCGGAACCTAAGAAAGAGGAGAGGGCAATGTCATAGTTAAATGACTTGATAGTAGGCACCAACCCCAAGGATAAGGCTGAGTGGCAGGAGGCCCAGAAGGTGAAACTTCGGGCCCTCTTTGACCTCAAGCACACTCTAGACCAACGCTGGGTACAAGACATATATGCCCAGGTTGGTACAAGTGAGGTGCAAAAAAGATAACCCCTTTATTGGCTCAGGCATTAAAATGGATGAGCTATTTAATAAATAATGACAGTTCTATTAGTGTTGGACATTTGGCTTCTCAGCTGAAAAAGAAGAATATTTTAGGTCAAATTCAGCTGAAAAGGTGAAATGTCGGCCATTTGCAATATTCTGAGGTTAAGAATAATTTTAATAATAATATAAATGGAATTGGCCAAAAGACCCTGGCTGATTCATGGTGGAACCTCGTTAATCAGGGAACCACCATTTTGCAAACTTCAAATGCAATAACCAAAAAATAAAAATGATCAAATTACCCTGAACACCTGATGGACCTTGGGGTGACTAATGGAAAGCACTCCCCCACTAACCTCCAAGTCCTTCAACCCACCTACGCCGGGACCCCCCCATTTATAGGGCTGGCAAGGGTCCCCCAAGGTAAAGAAAATTTCTCAAATGGGAATTGGCTGAAGTTCATATGTTCATTACCTCATGGGTATGTTCTAGTCAATTATAATCCCTTCTTTCATTCCATTAATGTAAAGTGAATATCTCGAGTTCCTATACGCTATTCTCAATATTACCTAATTTGGAACTAAGATCCACTATTCTGAACATGTCTTCAAATACCCCTCGACCCTCTAAATACTTTAAATACTGACTAGTTGAGTCTTGAGGGGTATTATTTTTTCCCTTTTTTCCGTTTTTACTTATAAAAACTCTAAGAATCCAAGTTTTTTATTAGTTTATATTTATTGAAAATTATTTCCTTTGTGGGATCCAGCGGTGTTAGCACCAGCGAGCACCAACCAGCTGTATTCCTACAAAATGGTGCTTACTACAGGGGATCCCTGTATACTAAGAATAGTTGCTCTTGAAAAGCAAGTGGCAAGCGCTTTGTCCTGCTTTGAGGAGCTTGAACATCGCCCTTTCAAACTCCCCCTTAAGGACAAATACAACCCTGGTGTAGGAAGTATTATTACCTTTTTGTACGTCTATGAAGCTGCCATGGATGGCACAACTAACAAGCAAAAAGTTCGTCACATCCTTCCTTGTTTAAGTCGCTTAGCACAAGAAATGATAGTACCCAACCTGAACCTGGGTACACCTGTTCAGAGGTATAGGAGGCTCTTCTAGCCAAATTTGGATCAAAGCAAAGTTTACACAGGGTTAAACAGGCCTTTATGCGCCTTAGCATGTATGAAGGTGAATCAACCATTGCCTTTGCTGAACGCTTTTACCTCGCTGCATAAAGGTTGGAAACCTCAAACATGCTTGCCCTTGATGATGCTATTGCCTTCAGTTAACTGAGCTAGCCTCTCAGCCCTCTCTAGCCTGACATATCATCTCAGTGAAACGCTACTTTACTAATATCCGCGACATTAAGGAGGCCTTGTTAGAAGTGGCTGGACACCATGTATGTGCCACACCACATGAAGCTGAAGTGATAACCTTGGATCTAATCATCGAGGAGCATCTGCCTGTTGAACAATTGGGAGTGCATTAACTTGTGCCTATCCTCCCTACAAAACCCGCTCCCTCAGTACAACTTAACAAGGTTATCACCCCTTCTACTGAATCAAAGCCCTGTAAGGTTGTAACAACCATACGCCTGTACAAGCTTACTACAGCTGTTGTGTCTACCCCTCCAGCTAAGATAATAAATGCGCACTCTAAGGCTACCCAATCTTCTGTGACCATCTCTCCTACCCCCATTGCGGCCTTGCCTGTTGTTGAAAACACCATTGGGAAGGAATCTGAGGGGGGTTACAATGACGTTGGCTACTACATATTAGGAGCCCCTGAAGAAATAGATGTGCCTGATCATTTGAACGCTGGAGGAGTAGATGAGACCATCATACTTGAGGAAACGTATCTCAGTCAAATACTAGGGTGTCTAAAAGTTATTGACACTGCCAGCGATGGTGACCAAATCTTATCTGGCTTGATACGCCCTCTTCATCAGGTTTATCCCATAAAATCCATCATGGATAAATACCCTGAGACTGCTAAAAAGCTAACCTCCACCTTTCAGCTCAAGGAGGACTTAGCTTTGTCACCTAACTTTGGAGGAACTCTCACTAAAGTTGAAGTAGAAATTCAAAAAGTCCGAATACTAGCCATACTGGACACTGGCTCCCCAGTCAACATAATATCCACTAAGCTTATTAAGAAAATAAAGCTAGCGCCTGACTTGGAGTACACGTAAGAATTTGGAACTGCTGGTCCCAACAATAACCGGGCTATTGGAGATTATTCTTCCCTTCCCATTATAGTTGAGAAGTTTATTTTATCAGCACCTACTGTGGCTTTAGATAACAACGCGTATGATATGCTCATTGGCACACAATTTATGATTGAGTATGAGGGAATAATCAACCTACAACAAGGTTACCTTTTGGTGCTCAACTATGAAGTTCCATTAGTCCTATCCAATAAAGAACCCAGTAAGCACAAATACTCTTGCCTGGTTGAATACCCCTTCTCAGAGATACCTTTGTCTTATTCCACTTCTGGGTGACACACAAAGAAATTGCCTGATTCAGTGGATGCTAAGGAAGGTATCCCGTTCTATGCTGCAGATGAGGTCGTGATTAAGCCTGGTGAACAACGAGTGTTTGAATTGAAAGTCACGCTTAAAATCCCACGCCACTGTTTGTTGCACCTCGTTAGTATTGAGGGCGCTAGTCCCTTGGAGCCTCGAGTATTACCTGGCATTCTTGACCCAGCCTACCAGAGGCCCATTACGTTGTTGTTGGGAAACCTCACCTCCAATAATATAGTTGTAAAAAAACACCAGGAGATTGGAAGAGGTTTGTTGGTTCCTGTGGAGGACGTTGAACAAATTCACTCCATTGGTTCCATGCTAGATATGGGCCTGCCAACAGATAACCTGGTGTGTACTTTGCCCAACGTCCATATCTCGGATGAGCTAACCCCAGATGAGTTGGAAAAGTTCATACTCTTCTTAATGACTATAGCGATATATTCTCTAAATCTGAAAATGATTATGGTCACATGAAGGGCTGGTGCCACTCCATAGATGTGGGCGATGCCCGCCCTATTTGATCTAAACCCTACCGTAAGTCAAAGGTGGAAGAAGAGCAAATGAGGACGGAACTCCAGCAATTGCTTGATGCGGGGTTGTTAGTTCCTTCACTAAGACCTTGGTCTTCTCCTCTACTGCTTATTAAAAAGAAAAACGGAGGTCATCAGATAGTTATGGACTACCAAAAATTGAATAACCTCACAAAAAAGGATAGTTATCTTATCCCCCATATTGATGACGCCCTGGACCAAATCTCAGGCTCTAAATTCTTTTCTGCCATGGACTTAGCTAGCAGATATTGGCAAATGGACCTCTCCCTGAAGTCCAGGATAAATGTGCTCTCATTTGGAGTGTGGGTCTCTTCCAACTAATCAAATTACCTCAAGGGTTGTGCAACGCACCTGCAAGTTTCCAGCGTGCGATGGACTATATCATGAAGGACTTGAAGTTAAGTTGCGTCATAGTCTACCTCGATGACATCACAGTATTTTTAAAGACTTTTTAACAAACATCTTGAACACCTGAAGGAGGTGTTTCAACGGCTACGCATATCTAATATTAAGTTAAAACCCTCAAAGTGTACTTTCTTTCAAAAGAAACTGGATTTCCTTGGCCATTCCATTTCCCAAAAAGGAATTCAACCAATGCAATATAAGGTTGAAGCGATCTCAAAAATGCCTCCCCCTAGAAATTTAGGGGATATTCAAGTATTTCTAGGGATGATGGGATATTACCATCAGTTCATCCTTCAGTTTGCCCAACTAAGCGATCCTCTTGTTCGCCTATTGACCAATAGCACTCCTTTTCAGTGGGGTGAGGAACAGAAGGCTGCTTTTAAGACACTGAAGCAACTTCTGAAACAACGCCCAATCCTATGCCATCCAGATTATAATAAACCCTTCATATTATTCACTGATGCTTCAGACTATGCCGTTGGGGCCATCCTAGCCCAATTGGATGAAAATGGTGTAGATAATCCTGTATCCTACTTTAGTAAGATGCTGTCTAAGGCTGAACGTAACTACAGTGTAACAGAGAAAGAGTGCCTCGCTGTTCTGTTAGCTATAAAGCACTACCGCCCTTTCCTATATGGAACTGCCTTCACTGTGGTTACTGATCACGCATCTCTAAAATGGTTACAGAATATGAAAGACCCTACAGGTCAGTTAGCTCGCTGGGCTCTAAAGCTTTAGCCTTATGACATGAAGATTGAACACCGTGCTGGAACCAGTCACATGAATGTTGATAGGTTGACCCATCTACCAGTCCTTCACTTGGATAATAGTGAAGCGGAAAGGCTGCATGATCTTTTGATGACCTCCAATGACTGGGAAGATGAGGATGAGCCTATACAGAAAATGGTAGCCTGACACTCCCATAACATCAAAGTGGAGAACGGGAAGTTGTATAAGCAGGTGGGAACAAAATGGTTGCCTTACCTTTGGCCTTCTGAACGTGTCCCTGCTATCCTAGAAGCCCACTCCACTCTAGGTCATGGAGGGTCCAAGAATACTTATGAGTGGCTTAAGGATCATTTTTATTGGGATGGAATGATGGAAGCTATTATTGATGTCTTGGAAGCCTGCCTTATTTACAAAAAGCAATCTGGATTCAAGACTAGATATCAATATCAACCAACTACCCCAAAACAACCTTTCCACAACATTAGCCTGGATGTAATAGGTCCCCTCCCTCAGACTACTAGTGGCAACTAATTTATCCTGGTAGCCACTGACCATTTGACTAAGTGGGTGGAAGCTGTAGATCCTCCTGCTCAAACAGCTAAGGCCACATCCACCTTCTTACATTAGAATATTTTCTCTTGGCATGGGTTTCTTTGTTATGAATGGGGTCTCTCCACATTGCCACAAAGCAGTTGGGCAAGAGGGCCCATGTGAGGGCCCATAGGCGAGAGAGGGCCGCTGTGGTGAGGTCCCTCGTTTGTTGGCTTGTTGAGTAATTTATATATCCTTGGAACACTGTAAGGATGATGCTCACACTGAGGAGGGCAGTTTGGCTTCCAGTGAGAGCATACAGAGAGGCGACAGCTCTGTCAAAATCTGAGGAATAGTCCATGTTGATTCACTCAAAATCCACAATTTTCCTCTAAATCTCAAATAAATGATTTTGAATTTTATAAAATTTTATTTTTGATTTTTATGGTTTTTTTTTGTATATATTAGAAGACAAAGTTGTCTTAAACACCTTCGCTTGGTTTGATTTTATATTAGGGAATGGGAGATATGTGGAAATTAGACCCCGCAGAGTCTGCAGGTGGCGGCAGACTATTTTTAGTACTAGATGGTCCCAACCCAAGGGGGTGGCGGCAGACTATTGACAGGCCTATTTTGAGAATCTCAGCCTCCGATATTCTTGTCTAGGCCCATTCTAGACCATCCATTGAGTGCCCATGGTATTATGGAAACTTTTTTGCATATATTTCTGTTCATCGAGGAAGAATCAGAGCTCATCTCAACCTTATCACCAAAATTCCCATTTTTGGGATAATTCAGCCTGGCAGCCCCAATTTGCTGGGCTGCCCTTTGCCATGGCTCTCAATAATTTTGATGAGCAGCGGATTCAGCTTGGCGACTCCTGATTTATTGAGCTGCCCAATGCCATCATTTCCTCTTTTGGTGTTATTCAGCATGGCAGCTCCTGATTCGCTGAGCTGCCCAATGCCATAATTCATGTTGCTTCCATTTTTTGCATAATTTGGCTTGGCAGCCCCTGATTTTCTGGGCTGCTCTTTGCCATCACCAATTTCTACACATGGGACCTTGGAATTCAGGTTGACGGCCTCTGATTGGCCCAGTCAACATTTACATCAAATTTTTCCGCCTTTGCCTCGAGGTTTTGTCAGTTTTATGGCATCTGATTTGTCAAAATGCCATTTTTGAAGGTTGTTGCCCTTGAGCCCTATGCTTTTATGTAAATTGAGTGTGACACTATTAGCCATGATCCCCACCTTAGGGGGGTCAGGGCTATGTGGCGGTCAGGCAGCGCCTTGACTGTCACATCACCCCCCTCAGTGTGTGTGTGTGTGTGTGTGTGTGTGTGTGTGTGTGTGTGTGTGTGTGTGTGTGTGTGTGTGTGTGAGGAGAGCCCCTGTGCCCCCAGTATTCCTCCACCTTCCGGGGACAGTTGGCACAGTTGGTGGCTGTTTGCCAGAGGATTCTTCTATCAGGTAGCTGACCCATTTCACTAAGTACCATCACTTTTTGCGAGCGATCTTGGTGTCTAGAATCTCCTCCACCTCATATTCTGCCTCCCCTGGGTTGTCTGACTGGACTGACTCCAGTTTTGCTGGTATGGGTCCTTCATACTTCCTAAGCTGTGAAACATGTAAAACTGGGTGTGTGCGCGATCCTTCCAGGAATTCCAATTCATATGCCACCTCATTCACCTGTCGGATGACCTTATAGGGTCCCAGGTTGACCAGTCCAAACTTCCTACACTTTCCTGGGGGTGTGTAGTGTTTTGCATTTATTAATACATAGTCACCATCTTTGAGGAATGGAGCCTCTGAGCAATGCGCATCCGCCTTCCTCTTCTGAGCCTCCATCGTCTTCTCCAGGTTAGTTCTCAAAATTTCAAAATTTTCTTTTATTCTGGCCACTAACTCATCCACCGCAGGATTCATTCCCCCTGCATGTCCCTCCATCATCTGAGGGTGATACCCATGGTTTGTGAAAAAGGGCGACATCCCGGTTGATGAATGCACCAGGTTGTTGTATGCAAACTGTGCAATCCTCAGCCACTTGATCCATTGATCATGTCACATGGTGAGGTAGCACCGTAGGTACTGTTCCAGGATCTGGTTGACCCTCTCCATCTGGCCATCTGACTGGGGGTGGTAGGCGGAGGAACGGCAAGGTTTAATTTTAAGATTTTCCAGGAGGTGATCCCAAAACCTGGAGATGAACTGCGAGCCCCTGTCCAAGATGATCTCGTCTGGGAGTCTGTGTCAAGCAAAGACCTCCCTCACGAAGATTTCAGTCACGTCCTTCGCTGTGACCTTAGAGGTGCAGGGGAAGAACTCAGCATATTTCATTAGTTGGTTCACCACCACCATGACCGCATCATAGCCCTCCAATTTTGGTAGCCCAGTGATAAAATCCACGTTCAGGGAGGTCCACGGCATTTGGGAGATCTGCAGTGGTTTTAACTTCCCTGCAGGTTTGTTTTGAGATGGCTTTGATTGGGCGCAGGTAAGGCAGCACGTGGTATACCCTCTTACTGTTCCCACTAGGCCCAGCCAGGAGTAGTTCCAGTGTATCAGCTCAATTGTTTTCCCCACCCCAGGGTGTCCCGCCAGGGGGTGGTCATGACATAGCTCCATTACTTCAGTTTGAAGCTTGAGCGTTGGGACCCATAGGCGGTCATGGTGCAGGATGATGCCTCCCTCCTTCCTGAAATTCTTGTAACCTTCTCTGGGGTCCCCTCCCTCTATCTCTCTCCTGACTGTGTCTCCAAATTTGGTGCATCGTTGGGCTGTCCAGATTCTCTCTGTTAAGTCAGCATGTTCCTCCTGTATCAATGCAAACACCTGGGGAGGAAGCATCGTGGCCATGTTGAACACATCCAGCTCCTCCTTCGCAAAGGTCATTTTTGGGTCCCAGTTATTTAGGTCTGGGAGTAAGTTGCTCTCCCCGGGCTTAGATTCTATTTTAAAATCATATTGAGACAGCTTTAGGTGCCAGCGGGCTTGTCTTTGGTTCATCCTACGGGGGCTCTTGTGGAACTCCAAGGCCCTGTGGTCAGTCTGGATCATGAATGGGTGGCGCGTGTACAACAGATGATGCTGCCACTCATCTAGTGCTGCGACAATCTCCAGGAGTTCCTTGTCATAGACAGGGTAGTTTGTTTCTGCCAGTAGCATCTTCCTGCTGAAGTAGCATACCGGGTGGTCCAAACCATCCTCCCCTGTCTGCAAGAGGACCACCCAATGGTGAAATTCAATTCATATGTCTCTACAATGAATGGACGATTGGCGTCCAGGTGTGCTAGGACTGGCGCTGTGAGAAGGGCCTCCTTGATGGCCTGGAACGCCCTCTCTTCTTCCTCTCCCCATTGGAAAGGGACTTGCCCAGTCAACCAGGTAAGCGGAGCAGCTGTTTCTGAGAGGTCCTTGGTGAATCTCCTCAGGAAATTCACCACCCCTAAGAAACTGTGCACACCTTTCTTATCCGTTGGTGCTGCCCACTCCTTCACTGCCATCAGCTTGTCTGGGCAGATGGCTGTCCCCTTCTCAAATACAACGTTTCCTAGGAAAGATACTGAGCCCTTGTAGAACTCGCATTTGGAGGGCTTCAGTCGCAGGTTCGCCTTGTCCAGTGCACTGAGGACCTTCTTGACATCCTCTGTGTGCATCTCGCAAGACTTGGAGACCACCAAGATGTTTTCCATTTATGCAACACAGCATCTCCCAATCAAGTCACCCATGGCATGGTTAATGGTCCTTTGAAAAATGGCTGGGGCGTTCTTAAGTCTGAACGGCATAACTTTGTACTCATATACCTCTAGGTGACACTTGTTTGCCGTGTACTATTGGTGCTTGGGTACAACTGACACTTGGTTGAAAGCGTCGACCAGGTCCAACTTAGATAACACCTGACTCCCAGCAATCATCTGTGAGATGCTAGTCATTAGTGGAATGGGATAGGGGTCCATTTCAGTTATGGCGTTTAAACGGCAGTAGTCCACACAGGGGTGGAGCTCGCCATTGGCCTTGGGGACCAGGAGGATGGGAGACACCACTGGAGATTTTAAGGGCACAATCATCCCTCGCTCCAACATATCCTTCATGTAATGGTCTAGGGCTTCTTTTGCTCTGGGGTTCAGGGGGTACACCAGGCTTCCTTTTGGGAGCTCAGCATCCCCTTTGAACTTGAATGAGAATGCAAAGGGGCCCTGTGGATCGCAGGTGGCAGTGACGCTCTTCTGGAACAGGTGTTTGTTTTCTCTAAATTCCTCCAGTATCTTTTCCCTCTCCGTCCCTAGGTGCACAGAGTTCACGCCAGGCCTGCTTCTGCCAGAGGTAAAGAATTCTAACGACAAGGGCTCTTGCTCTTTGAAGTGAAGCATCACCTGGCCCTTCTCCAGATCAAAGTGTGGGGAGTACTTATGCTACCATTTCATGCCCAGAACGATGGGGTGGGGCAGGTTCTGGATAACGAAAAAGTCTTCCCAGAAGTGGTGGAGTCCCTGTTGAAGCTTAATACTGGGCTCAATCTCCCAGCATTATGACGACTTGGAGGTGTCCTCAAGAGTCATGGTACCCTTTTCTCACATTTTTACTCACAATTTCTTAGCTAACTCTCAGTCCAAGTAGTTTTCTTCAGCTTTAGTGTCCACTAACGCTCACAGTTTTTTTAACTTGGCCCCTTTCTCTTTCTTCTTTCGCTTCAAAGTAAATGGAATAAACAAGTAGGAGTAACTGTTTCCTTTATTGAGCGAAGAGATGTGGGCAGGGATCAGGCAAAGGTTTTAAGTGGGAGCTGTCTGAGCCGCTGGGAGCAGTGGGTGCAGGAGCTGCAAGGCGTAGTGCATTCTCCCCGGGGTCCCCCTGCTCCTGTTGCCCCATATGGCTTGATATGGGCTCTGACTCCGCGCGTCATCCGCAGAATCTACTGTGATTCCCAGGCACAGGGGCCCTGGCCTGGGCCAAGGCTAACTGGTTTTCTACCTGGGAAGCAACAGTGACCTCTTCTTCCAAGGTTGCCCCCATGCGGGTGGTGGCCATAGCTGTGAGGATGTCTGGGCGAAGGTTCTGTCTGAACATCCGTGCTATCTGGGAAGGAGACAATTTGGCAGCTTTGGCTAGGGGTCAAAACAACTGAGCGTACTCCTTGATGGCCATTTTCCCTTGGCTGAGGGCCAAGAGCGCAGACCAGGTGGCATCCTGAGAGTCATTTGGGGTGGCGGCTCTTTCCACAAGGTAGAGGCAGTCCTCCAGAGAAGCAGGAAGGGCCTGTTGAGTCTCCAATAGGTCAGTAAGCCAGATTGACAGGTTCTTCGGTAGGTCCACTATCACCTGGGCAATCTGGAGGGATGTGGCTGTTGTACCCCCAGAGGCTGTTGTAAGGTGGGCCTGTAATCTAACGTGGGAGAAGGTATCGTGCATAACACTCAACTCCTCAGGGGTCAATGCTTGTCTAAACTTGGACGTGGCATCAAAGTGATGGACATAAGCAATTGAATTCCCTCAGGATGGGAGGAGATGAGCGGCTTCCCTCAGCAGGAATAGGATGGAGAAGATGACCATCAGGAGAGTGGTAGTGTGCTCATACCAGGCAGGTAAGGCTCTTCCATGTGGTCTCACCATCTCATCCCATAAAAGGGAGATGAGGTTGAATAACTTTGTCTAATGTGACAAATGGGGTCTTTCCACATTGCTACAAAACAGTTGGGCAAGAGGGCCCATGTGAGGGCCCATAGGCAAGAGAGGGCCGCTGTGGTGAGGTCCCTCGTTTGTTGGCTTGTTGAGCAATTTAGATATCCTTGGAACACTGTAAGGATGATGCTCACACTGAGGAGGGCAGTTTGGCCTCCAGTGAGATCATACAGAGAGGCGACAGCTCTGCCAAAATCTGAGGAATAGTCTATATTGATTCACTCAAAATCCACAATTTTCCTCTAAATCTCAAATAAATGATTTTGAATTTTATAAAATTTATTTTTGATTTTTAAGGTTTTTATTGTATATATTAGAAGACAAAGTTGTCTTAACCACCTTTGCTTGGTTCAATTTTATATTAGGGAATGGGGGATATGGGGAAATTGGACCCCGCGGAGTCTGCAGGTGGTGGTGGACTATCGATGGGCCTATTTTGAGAATCTCAGCCTCTGATATTCTTGTCTAGGCCCATTCTAGACCATCCGTTGAGTACCTGTGGTGTTATGGAAACTTTTTCACATATATTTCCATTCGTAAAGGATGAATCAGAGCTCATCTCAACCTTATCACCAAAATTCCCATTTTTGGGATAATTTGGTCTGGCAGCCCTAATTTGCTGGGCTGCCCTTTGCCATGGCTCTCAATAATTTTGATGAGCGGCGGATTTGGCTTGGCATCTCCTTATTTGTTGAGCTGCCAGATGCCAACGTTTCCTCTTTTGGTGTTATTTGGCATGGCAGTTTCTGATTTGCTGAGCTGCCCAATGCCATGATTCATGTCGCTTCTGTTTTTGGCATAATTTGGCTTGGCAGCCCCTGATTCGCTGGGCTGCTCTTTGCCATTGCCAATTTCTACAAATGGGACCTCGGAATTCATGTTGGCAGCCTCTGATTGGCCCAGTCAACATTCACGTCAACTTTTACCACCTTTGCCTCAAGGTTTTGTCAGTTTTGTGGCATCTGATTTGTCAGAATGCCATTTTTGAGGGTTGTTGCCCTCGAGCTCTATGCTTTTATGTAAATTGAGTTTGACACTATTAGCCATGATCCCCACCTTAGGGGGGTCAGGGCTATGTGGCAGTCAGGCAGCGCCTTGACCGTCACAGTCTTCAAGTATTACTCTGTGATAATGGAAAAAACTTCACCTCCAGATTATTAAAAATCCTGGCCACCTCCATGGGGGCTCAACAACTTTTCTCTGCTCATACAATCCATTGACTAATGGGACTGTGGAGAGAGCTAATGGAACTTTGGTATTTATCTTATGCAAAATGGCCTCTTCTGATCCATTTCAATGGGACCAAATTTTACCCAGTGCCCTAATGGCTTATCAGATCAGTTATCGTCAGATCTTAACAATGTCCCCCTTTCATGTATTGTATGGGTGGGAACCAGGAATACCTGCTCTGTTAGTTAAAGATGTATTCTCTTCTAAAGTTGAGGAACCTGATAAAGTCATGCGCAGATTATCTCAACACATCATCCAACTCCAATCTGAGGCTATAACTAACTTAGCCAAGATGGTGACTAAGGAAGGGCAGGCTGCCAATGAGCTTTGAACCCCCCTGCCTACATTCTGAGTGTCTGATATGGTATTATGCTACCATAACTGCATCACTCCTAGAAGCGGTAAGCTTGGATCAACATGGGAGGGTCCCTTCACTATCATTTACAAAAGAGGAAACGAGTACTCCATCAAATCTTTAGCTACAGGTATTACTATCAACTGCATACATGGCTGTTTCCTCCAACTTTATTCTCCCCCCAACATTCTTGAGGGGGTGATGTCAGACATATGCCTTCTCAGCTGAAAAAAAGAATGTTTTAAGTTGAATTCAGCTGAAAAGGAGAAATGTCAGCCATTTGCAATATTCCAAGGTTGTTAAGAGTGATTTTAATAATAATATCGATGGAATTGGCCAAAAGACCCTGGCTGATTCATGGTGGAACCCCATTAATTGGGGAAACACCATTTTGCAATCTTCACAGGCAATAACTGAAAACCAACTGATCAAATTACCCTGAACACCTGACAGACCTTAGGCGACTAATGGAAAGCACTCCCCCACTCACCTCCAAGTCCTTCAACCCACCTGCGTGGGGACCCCTTCATTTATAGGGTTGGCGAGGGTCCCTAAGGTGAAGAAAATTTCTCAAATGGGGATTGGCTGAAGTTCATAAGATCATTACCTCACAGGTATGTCTAGCCAATTATAATCCCTTCTTTCATTCCGTTAATATAAAGTGAATATCTCAAGTTCCCATACGCTATTCCTCAATATTACCTAATTCAGAACTAAGCTCCACTATTATGAACATGTCCTCAAATTCCCCTCGACCATCTAAATTCTTTAAATACTGAACAGTAAAGTCTTGAGGGGTATTGTTTTTCCCTCTTTTTCCATTTTTACTAATAAAAAACTCTAAAAACTCAAGTTTAATATTAGTCTATATTTATTAAAATTATTATTTCTTTTGTGGGATCCAGCGGCATTAGCACCAGCAAGCACTGACCAGCTGGATTCTACAATTTGGATGATTGGGGAATGAGGGTTTAAAGCCCATTCCATCTATGAAATCATGCATTTGGGTAGGTTGCAACTTCAATCAACTACTTGAGTGAATTCAGTTTCAGTGTATACTACCAATTTGGATGGAAGTGTGTGCCTATTGGAGCATCAAGGCTTGTGCCACTTATGATGACCCAGAATTACCCTGACAATGCTTAAATATGGTTTTTGGGACCAACATTCCTTGTTGGTTGACTTTTCACAATAAACTTTCCCATTTTTTTACATTTTATTTATGGTTCATTGGGCGAACCTGGGTGTGGACCTCTTTGAGGAGGTCTCCATCTACGTTGGCCACTACATTCTATCTCAAATAACAAAAGTTTTAGGTACACCATTGGGCCACACAGGTCCCCTCCAGATTGAGGCACCAAAGCCTCCTAGCACTGATTTACATTAGTGATGGACTCCCCTTTGAGGTCCTCCCAAGTTTTGTTGTTTCTCACTTACCTGATATTGTATACTGCACTGTACACCCTTGCCTTGGGTCCCTTCTGTTCTGGCACCATTTGTGGTACCTTGTTTCCCATTCTTTTAATGGCTAGTTCCCTGGAAGTATGGGTTTGCATCCCGCATCACCTCTCAGGGAATAAGAGAGTTACAGACACTCTCTTGACACCCAAGGAGGAAGATTAGATTCTATCTGGGATAGACTATAGAGGGGTTTACAGGTCAGTACACTTATTTTTTATAATTTTTTGCATCCATTACAGGCCAATTTTTATATTTACATTGATTTTTGTAGCCATTGTAGGCCAATTGAGATATTTTTCACAGTTTTAATATATAAGTTTAAATCAATGAAAAATATATTAATTGGCCTGTATTGGATGTGAATTGGCCTGTAAATCCCTGTATAGTATAGCTTATAGATGCAGAGATAGATAATCAAGTCTTTATAAGCTGAAGTTACTATTAACTGAGTACATAGCCAATTCCTATATTGGTACTCCCCTGCCAATATTCTTAAAGGGGTGATGTCAGATACTCAAGTATCAGACAATATAAAAAGAATACTGATCAACCAAACCCCACAAGAGATATGACACCTAGACCAGAAAAGGGGGCTATAGAAATCCTATTGAAAACTATATGTAAAAGCTTATAGTTGGTAAGGCTCAGATAGATATTAGGAATTTCTATTGGACTAACTTGAGCCCAAATACCCTGAGACAAAACCTTGACTAGACAAAGCAAAGGATTATACAAATGTCAGGTGACCTCACCATCAGGTGATACATGGGGCAGTAAATTAAGTTGTATCCTCAGAAAGGGTAAAGATCTGGAATCTACCCAAGGTTTGACTTAAATGATACCAAGTTTATCAAATTTGTATTAATCATGCACATTTTTCACCTATAAAATTTATGCTACAAAGGCATTCATGAACCTGGATGCAGTATCCAATAATTAGCCTTGATTCAGATAGCCCCTCTCTATCAATTATATTGTTCATTTTTCTTATGAGGATTATACTGTTAGAAATAACCTATAAAAACCCCAAGGCTATTTTCTAATAAAGCACGACATCTAACTCATATCTCCATTTCTGGCAACATTATTTCAATAAGTCCCTGCATCTCTTACCATAGGACAGATACTCTGGTTATTGGGACTTAAGTGAGACTTGGCCACCTTAACCCTTTCAATGATTTGACGCATATATGTGGCCAAAAAATGGGGGTGATGTAAATCTAAAAATGCATATATGCGTCCAATAAAAATGAAGATTTATATAGATTTATTTCAAAATTTCTCGAATATTCATGTTACAACAAGGACCAAAATGAACTTAAAAAGAGTGAACATCGGCCAAGAATATGTGCCAAATTTAAGGCCAAAAAACAGATGCTTTTTTTGAAAATCAGTAAAAGGGTTAATATAGATAAAATACTTCCATCAGTCTTAATCTCGAGCCAAACATTGACTGCCAGGCTTCTTGGGAACAGTACCATCGAGCCTCTCAAAAACAGAAGCCTTACAAAGGTATTTGGATTGTATGGCTAAATCTAACGTTGGGTGTGGTTGGATGGTAGACCCTTGGCGCTAAATTGGCTTTAAAGCATTTTAGTGTTGCCAAAGCTGAACAATTTAATATTTGTGACATAACATTTTATAGATCTTTTAAGTCTTTATAGAAAATGTGTTCATTGTACAGGTTTTATAAAAGTAGTTTGAGCTTACAAAGCAACTACATCAAGCTTGTTGGTTCCTAATAAACTCTTGTTTTGTACATCTACTCTGACCAAGGTGGGCAGTTGAAGGTCTGATGTATATTCCCTTATAGAAAGTCAAATCAGCCAACTCAAATCAAATTAAACTTACTGCAGAGGACTCTTATAGATCCTCATGCAGCCTTCCAACAAGCTCCGAAACTCTAAGAGAGTCTAGTTTTTGTTTCGTAACTAGTTTTATGTTTCATAAACCCACAGTCGTTTAGGCTTTGAATCTGCTCTACCAAACTTGATAAAAATGGAAATTATTTGTAAGTTCGAGAAAAGACATTTTTAAGTAGAGTTTTAACTTTTACCTAACAAAGTTCCTGCTGAGATGGATTGATGCTAAGTCTTTGGAAATAATTTTTACATATCCTATCATTTGAAAAAAACAGTCTGCACCTAAACGCTTTGTGCTAAAACTAGATTATGAGTTATACACAGGCCATGATTAGAGCCAATTAAGTTATTTTGTAAATATCAGCATTTGAGACTAAAATTCTTCGATGGGCAAAAAACTTAAACTTTAAGTTGCATTTGGCTAAAGCAAGCATCCTTCCATAGAGTTTTGCAGTAAATCTTGGAAAGTTGTTTGCTCGAAAAAAGGGTAAGAACAAGATTTAAGGTGGTTTAACCTTCCAGCTGTGGGGAACGCTCATAGTGCATTTTGCTTATTATATCATACTAAAAATATTAGAAAGTTTTCTGTTGAACATGATAATAGCGTTTCCCGCATAATGTATGATAAGTTTAAATTAAATTTCACGTTTGCAGTTAAATTTTAAGTTTTCTTTTTATACTTCATTAATACAATCCTTATAACTATCATAAATAATGAATAAGAATCACCTGCAATTTTATACAAAAAAAATCGAACAATCATCCGCGGCTGGAGGGTTAATAGGCGTACTGATAGTTAAATATAATTATTACCAAGGCAGATGTCGAGGATCTTCCAAAACCGAGAAAGGCACAACTGTGGTGGCCTCAACCTCGTGAGTCAGATACTCAACTTCCACGCCGTTCTCTAAAGTCGTGAAAGAGCTAGGAGGCTCAAATCTCCTCAAAATGGGCTCGCCATATTCATCATATTGTGCATCCACAGGGGTTTGAGCAACCTGCAAGCTTATTGTCTCCGTATCGGCATCATAAGCTAGCACTTTGGCATGCTATCTTGATTAGCAGAACTCATAACTTTTAATCTACCTTAAAATCTGAAAGGCTGGGACAATAATCTGGGCCCAGTTCTATTATCTAATTTATTAAGCATTAGAAGTTAAGAAAGCAATACTTTATAAGCAATCCATCCATCAATAATTTGAGGCGCAGAGCCAAGGTCAACCAAAGGTAAAGCTGAATAGTCCGTTACACTATCAAAGGTCTCCTGTTTAATTGTTTGCTTTGCTCGTTTTTCTGTTTATGAGATCAGCAGGTAAAATCACATAGTCTATACCAGTATTTGCGTTGATCCCTTCCGCTTGGGGTGAAGGTTTATTCACATCTACTCAAGTGATTTTGGGCTCACAAGCTTGCGGCGGGGAGCTTTCGACTTCATTTGGTTTTAAGAACTTTGTCTCCGCCAACCTTTTCCGACGTAAATGGCGCTTTTGAGATTTAGACAGCCCAACATTAGGGTTCTTTATCTCAGTACTTTTGAAAGCAGGTTAAGCCAAATGCAGGTCCAATATATTACCCATTCTTCTTTGTATCTGGCACGGTTGAGGATTGCGCTCTAGAGAAGACGGGTAAACGATGCCCAAAAATTAGTTATACCTTCAGGAGCCTTTGGTACCTTTTTGGGATTCGACTTTGCCTTTTTTCTACAACGTTAGCTTAAGTGAATACACGTAGTACTTTATTTCAACATCCTCTTCCGGCTTTCTTTTGAGCTGAGAGCCTGTTTGTAGCTCAAGCGACTGAGTGTCACTGCTTGATAAATCGATGCACTTCGACTTGAAACGAAGCCTAAATGCAACACATATTTTTAGAATAAATTAAGCTAAACTTTGTCAGTTAAGCCTTGTTAATTTTACGACAAACGAATAAGTTACAACATTAGGCACTGTGTATATAAACTTTTTGAACGATTAAAACGTGTTAAACTGATGCAAAAAATAAAAAGTTAAAAATCGTATAATGCCCAGTAAAGTCTTTTTAGATTCATGTTAGTAAAACCCTAAAATCAACTCCAAGGATAAAAACCGCCCCTAAAACAATCTGCACACGACATTCTTAAAAACTAGAACGCAGCTTATAAAAACAGATGGGAGACAAAAAAAGAATATAAAATGACGCCAACATTTAAAGAAGAAGAAGAAGAAGCGCGTTACCCCACTATATCGCCATCTTTTAAAATTTGGTTTGCTTGGATGTCGTTTGGAAGAAAATATCCATCGATCTCAGCGGACGCCTCAACATCTCTTAAGCCCAGCTTTTTCCTGACGTCCTTTAAGAGATCCTTGATGGTAAAAGGGTCCTGCAGCTTTTTATTTTTTCCCGGCATCCTCTACAAAGTACAGCATCTTGGAGGCAGCCCACTCACCCGTTAGCTTTCTACCTTCGAAATCATG
This sequence comes from Massospora cicadina, assembly GCA_022478985.1. Lineage (NCBI taxonomy): Eukaryota > Fungi > Entomophthoromycota > Entomophthoromycetes > Entomophthorales > Entomophthoraceae > Massospora > Massospora cicadina. The sequence goes on from JAKSZP010000106.1 coordinate 114,637, forward strand.
GGTGATGTTCAACTTGATTCTCATCGCCAAAGAATACTTTTATAATATAAATCGGCGTTTAAGTTGCGGCAACTTTACCTCTCGGATCAAAATGTCTTAACAGGCTAAATCGATATGCAAATCTATGCAAAATTAAACTGTTGGATAAGCCTAGCTATCAAAATCTAAGAGTCAAATTCAAGTTCAAGGCGGTATCAAACAATTTAAGTTTAACCTCATTTTAAATCTTTTCGGGAGTGTGATCAAGAACACTTTAGCCCAAATTATTCGCTTCAATTGGTGCGCTCCGAGAGAGTAAATTTTATTGGCGTGATTTCCAACAAACCGAACGCCAAAAATTTTCGAGATGGTTAACCTCAAGATAAATAGGCTACTCCGATAGGTGGTAAATTTGAGCAAGTGGACAATCTTCTGGAGATAACCCTCCACTAATGAAGCCAAAACAAGATAAACTCAGACAAAACTTGGGAAAACTTTTTTAAACTTAAATCAACCAAAAACCAAAAACTATCAACTTACCAAAACTAATTAACTTATTGAATCAACCAATCACAAACCGCTTACTAAACCTATCAAGCTTATCAACCAAAAACCACCAACCGCTTGGCAAAACCATTTTTTATTAAAAAATTTAGCAGTAGCAGGAACTACCCAGCATGATAACTACCCAAATCTTCCTTTTTAACACCATATCATTGATTAAATAATGATATGAGGATGGAGGAAATTATGTTCCTAGCCTGAACATGTTTCGAACCTGTCATGGCATTTACCCACTTTTGCTTGCGGTTACAGGTATATGCAACTACACCCAGCGCTTGAAACCCATTGAAACTATCGAACCAACCAAACATCAAACTGCTCAGTCATAACGGTATACCAACAACCATCGAAAATATATAGAATTTTTACTTGTTATATATAAAATTTTCTATTTTGTCTATAAAAATTAGGTTTTTCATTAGATTATTATATTGTTATTGTAAATATTTAATTGTGCCAGATTCAAAGCTCTAGCTTATCTAGAAGGTAGTTAAATCAATCGCAAGATCCACTGCAGATAGGCAGACACCCCAGAGAGCAGAGAAAACCGTTTTAAGATCATATTTGGGGGAGGTGAAGCGAATCCCCTCTATCTGCCACTTTGCCCTTTTTTTGGCATATGCCTCTCCGAAATTACTCATTTAATCTCCACCAAACTTTACATGTAAGTCCTGTATATATTCAGGGGAGCATATTTTCATTTTTTGTGAAGATTAGTCAACTCTAAGTTAGATAATCATTTGATTTTACTAAATCAAACCCCTTTAAAATGGTAGTGCATTAAGACCAAAACTACTTATCTAATCTCCACCAAACATTATATACATTCTGTACATATTCTGGGGTACACATTTTTTACATAAGCTTGCAATAGTCCAAGGTAAGGCTGGAACAGGAAAGAGTTGTATCATCAACGAGATGGTTCATCAAATAAACTCTCATTTCCAATGCAACGCTACTCTTTTGATTGCTCTAACTGGTGTTGCAGTGAAAATATTAACGGACAGAATCTCCATTCAGCTCTTAGAATACCTCCTTTGAGAAATGCTTTACCACAATTAAACAATGATGCTAAAATTTCTTTTGAAGATGAATTTAAAAATATTAATTTTATTATTATAGATGAAGTTAGCATACTTGTGTTGGAATTCAGGGTTTGGGCTGCTTGCTGGTGCATTTTTCACACTTGAATTTCAACAAATATGCAGGAGAAAATGGTTCTCTACTGCAGGATAAATATTAGGGGGGTTTTGACCACTTGTAATAAAATAATAAATCTTCAATAAAATAAATGATTGATTTTTGTAAGTTTTATTAGTAACCGTGGAGGGGTTAATAAGTGAACCATCTCAATATCTTAATGCTTAGTATTTAATTGTGTTGAGGCTTGAAGTTCAGATTAGCTTAATAATGTCTGAATTAGGGAATATTGGAATTCAACCTATTAGAGCTCTGGAGACTTGCCTTGCTTTGATGGAATGTCCAATGGAGGGCAATGGTAGGTAGAATAAATCTGTGAGGTAAGGTTTTAATCTATTTTATCCAATCATTGGGCAGAAAAATATTTGCACCTTGCATAACCCCTCCAACCCTATAAAAGGGGTCAGTCTCTGCAGTGTAGGTGAACTAAATTAGTTGTAAGATGGAAAGGGACTTCTAAATGGCTCCCTTGATTCCACCAACAATTTGGAATAACCCTGCTACCTAAACTCATGCTATTTGCCCAAGAAGTATTATTAGTGGTATTATCCTAATTCAAGAGGTTCCACTGAGACTTGGCCAGGGTCTTTTGACCATTATTATTTCTTATTTAATTTTAAACAAACTTCTCACAATGTTGGATTTGTAATTGTCCAACAGCTTGTGTTGAACTTATTTTTTTAGTTGATCAAAGGCTCAGAGATGTTAAACCACAATTAGCTAACCTGCCATTTTAAGGTCTTTGCATTTATTTAGTGGGTGATTGGTCACAAATTCCTCCAGTATATGATTATAGCCTTTAAACTATTGGAAGAAATTAAAAACTGTTCAGTCAAGTTTATTATATATAAGTTCAAAAAGGTATTTTTTAATATAAATAATGAGAAATGGGAGATGATCAACGTTCTTTCCAAGAAACTCTTAATAGGACCTTGAATGAAAGCATAACTGGGCTTGATCATCAACTGTTGTCTTCTATTACTAGACTTGATTATCAACTGTTATCTTCTAAATTTTTACTTGCTTTTCTTTAACTCACAATCTAATTTTTCTTGAAATCTTGCATCCTTCATTTAGTGCCTACTGATATAACATATTGATAAATTTTGCACAGTCACTAAGGTTGGATGATAATACAATATCACACCATATTTTTCTAATTTTTATAGTAAACTAAAAGTTTTATATATAGAAAGTTAAAAATTTTATATATTTTAATAGTAAACCATATATTGTTATAGCTGATCATTTTAGCATTATTTAGATCTGATAGTTTAAGTAGTTATGCTAAGTGGTTGGTGGTCATTTGGCTAATTATCAAGTTAATTAATTTATTAAAGGTGTAAGCTAGGATTTTTCATAAAAAGTAAGACTAAAAGGCCCAGAATAGTATTTTGCTCTCTAGATCATTTGTAAATACTGTGAATAAGTCTTTTGAAAATGCCGTGTGCATAATGGCAAAAATATTGATATTGATAAATTTGATTATAAAAAAGTTACAAAAAATGAACAACTGATCATTTTGATTAAAGTTATATGTAACTGCTCAGAAGCCCTTGCTGCATCTTCTGGTGAAGCTTAATGATTGTCTGCTGAATTACATCTAATTAAAGGATGCAAAATTACTCTAAGAAAAATCTTTGAATGTCTGAGGGTCTCACAAATAGATCAGTTGGTACATTTACTGTTATAATTTATGCTTTTTCTATTGAATATGGGGTCTATAGTAAACATATGCCAGTATGCATTCACATTCAATTTGAAAAATATACTGGTCTATCTATTTATGGAAGCTCAATCCCCATCATGGCTATTACAATTTATTTAAAAGCAGTTACCTTCTATGCTTGGATAAAAATCAGGTTTACTGATCTCAAGGAATAGCTATATATAAAGCAATTGACAATATTAGTGATAATGAGTTCCATATTGTCTAACATATGTTACATTATTGAGTTTAAAACTTCAAGTAGATTGCTGTTAAAACTATCATTAAATTTATTGCTTAAAAATTAACAGAGTCATTTGATAAATGAATGTCAAATTGAATTACAGAGACTTTGTAATATGAGTAATACAAAATAGATGCTGCTTATAAAAATGTGTCATCCTAAAAAATACTGCCATTTACTGCATATTTTTATTAATATATCAATATATTATTATTGTATATTATATTCAAAAATTATTGCTGTTATTGTATACTATATTCAAATGTCCTACCTTTATTTGTTACATGCTATATGTAAATACTTTGTTATAAAATATAGTGGATAGCTGATCCTTTGCATAATTTTGTATTCTTTATTATTGAAAACTCTTCCCAAATATCTTTTTTCATATGAAAACATTATTCTTTTACTTAATGGAAAAATTCACATTTTTCTAGAACTTTGCCCTTTTTTGTCCACATTTAAGACACCTAGTTAAATTATATATGATCCAGATAATTCATTTTTTGAGTGCACCAAGTGGAATAGGCTTATTATGTAATTATCATGATATCCCAAATATAGAAACATTTTTTATATATCTAGTTCTATTGCAAGCTATAAAAATTAGACCAAAAATCTATTAAATTTGCATGCAGCTTTACTTGTATAGGTTCAAAACAATAGAACTATCACCTTTATGCATATCAATTTTAACTTACAAATATTTTCAGATTGAAAAAGAATTAGGAAATAACAGAAAATAGAGAATCATATGGTAATATCCAACTACTAAATTTTAAACTGGGTATAGATGGCAGGGTAACCTTTAAATGTGATTCTTAATTTTTTATGAAGCATTCAGAAATTTGATAACTATAGCTTCATTATTATTACCTTTTTATTGATTAGCTGAGCAACTTTTCTCTTAAAATAATTTAGGGCACATTCTATTTTATTAAAAGAAGGTTTCTATCAAGTTAGTAGAGCAAAATAGTTTACCAGATTATATAGCTACTTTATAGTCTAGGAAATTCATTTTCATGTTCTTATATATTTGTAGGATAAATTTATGCTATAGAGACCATATAACATAGTGCAGTAGTTCTATAGTTATAGGTTTAAAGACATGAAGGAGAAAAATGTCTTTATGTCATAAGCTAATGTCATGTATAGCCTTTTTACCATCTTGATAGGGTTTAGGCTATAAAAAGATAATATTTAAGTTCAATTTGGTATAAGTTTAATAATAGAACTTTATAAAAGCTAGTTTTGATTTTTATACTATTTCCCCATTTTTTTCAGCTACTAAGCCTATTTGATGCAAGATTATGTCCACAGTGTTCCCCTTTATGGAACCCACCAGATCTATTCAAGTGATATAGGCATCTCATGATAGTGAACAATTTGATTGGAGCAAGGTTATATATACCAGTTTTTCCTTCAATTTCAACATTTTGCATTTAAATTTCAACAATTTAAACATCAATTAAACATTTCTACTTCTTTTCAACATTTTATATTTCAATTTTAACATAAATCTTGGCAATATATTTTTATTATTATTATTTCTGCTGAAATAGAGGCAAGCATATTATTGCCCACTTTTTTCCTATTTAAAAAATACCTGAATATTACCTGTTTCAAATTATAATCTACCAAAAGAAAACACTTATTCTGAGAAAATCAATGGTTTTGTTGTGAGAAATAGATACAATGCAATCATTAAGCTAAAAGCCTTAGAATTATTTGATTATTGTATGAACAAGGAAAGACTACAAAGGAAGCTGCTGATATATTAGGATAAGCTATAATATTGTAAGAACTATAACTTCTAATTTTAAATCAAGTGGGATTATAGAAAAATTAAGGTGGAAGTGAGATAAGAGAGCTTGTCAAGATTGCACAGAAAGAGTTGAAAATTTGGTCTTTTTTTAATCCATAAATACCTTAAAGGAGATCAAAGAAACATTGAAGGCAAAAGAATTTTTTCAATTTTAAATTAAGTATTAATAAATGTCTCCAGGGATTATAAATTACAATGAAGTTAACCCATCAAGAATTAGATAGAGTAAATAATCTTGAATTAATTTGTTAAGGAAAGAGTATGAATTTCAGTTTAAAATTCACTTCAATGATTGTTATTCCAAGGTATTTTTATTAATGAATCCCTATTTTATTTCTTATCTCAATCATAGCAAGGGAAGATCTAGAGGAGGAACATGCACCAAAGTGACTGTTCCAAGGATGAGGGGTAGGTCAGTATCTTTAAGTGCCAGTATGACTATTGATGGCTTGCAAACTTGTAAAGCTATTGCTCATTCAACAGTTAATAGTGCTATATTTGCTGATTATTAACATGATCTTTGCTCTTATCTATACAATAAAAAATTAGTATGGAATGTGTCTTATATTAGATAATGCTAGAATTTATAGGAGGCAAGTTAAAGAGAGAATAACTTCATTATTTTAATTCTGAGATTAAGTCTTTATCTCCATATTCATATATACTTAAAGTGCAATTGAAAATTGCATATAAAAGATAAAAATGTAGCTAAATCAAAATTATGAAGCGGTGCAAGTGGATTGCTACCACAATTACTTTATAGAGGACCGCCACTGCTTCAACCACTGATAGTAAAAAATATTTTAGACTTTTTTTATAGTAGTAATACAAATTGTGAAGATGAATTGCCCTATGCTCATCAATAAAATATGCTTTATAATTGTATTTTTTTGAATCATTAGATTTAAAAATTTAATTTGTAATTTTATTGGCAAAAATTATGTTAAATTTAAATTTTAAAAATGTTCAAATTAAAATGCTAAATGTTGAAAATTAAAATGCAAGATGTTAAAATCAAATTGAAAAAATATTGAAATCTAAACGCAAAATGTTGAAATTGAAATGAAAAATGTTGAAATTGAAGGAAAAATGGTATATAAATTTTAATCAATAAGTACATGCATCAGCTTTTTGTTTAAAGGAAACATTTTATAATTTATGCTCAGCATAATGAAATATAATATTGATTAAATTGATATGTAGTGTATCCTTCCATTAAAGTACTCAAGAAGATGTAGGAAGTTGTTTCAATAGATGATCTTTACTACTTACTGTAATGGACAGGGCTCCCAAGGCCCAGTCCGCCACCAGCCCTATACCACCACCCACATATGTGGCTGTACCAACTCTGAATGGTTCTGTACAAATGGATGGCCTTGCTGGGCATACTGAGCTGAGGTGCAGTGCACCAGCCTCTGTCACCTTGGGCCCCTAGGCTGAGGTGCATCTCTATGGCCTCTGTCACCTCAGGGTTACCTGGCTGAGGTGTGGTCAACCAGCCTCTGTCGCCTTGGGTCACTCTGGATCCTTTCTCTCTCACCAGGGAAAGGCCACTCTCAAAAGGATCCTCGCGCGTCCACCCCCTTTCCTCTCCTCCTCATCTCACCACCATCCACACCCCCAATCCTGTTTTAAATAAACAAAATTAAATAAAACAAATCCAGCAAGTAGCAGCCCTTATTGGGAGTAGACTTGAAGTCAGAATAGAATTCTAAAGTGAGGTATAATGGGGATGACCTCACTTTGATATACTTTCCTAAAAAGGATAAATGAATTGTAGGTGATGAGGGGCACAAAAGCCTCTGGAATTGATAGCATCCAGGCAACTTGATGGAGAAATGGAGGGGAACCTCAGAACGCACAACCAATTAAATAAACAATTCTATTTAATTTATTCCATTATCAACCCAAATAGGAAAATCCTACTTGGAATAACGGAATTGCAACTATCAACGTACACAAATCTCATAATTCCCAATCTTATGAGATTCATATAAAATCATTGATCATTACACTTACCCTATATCTAGTTGTTGTCATGGCTGGGTTAAGGTCCTGGCATCCTTTATCCCATTTTGCATGTGCTCTTTACATTGGTTTAGAAAATTAGACCACCTATATCCTATGGTATAGCATAGATTGTAGTAAGCTCATATAATTCCTCTGTAGGCTTGGGTCCATCAGTTAAGGCTTGATAGAGCAACTTTATAGGATAGCCTATGTTAGCTAAAGGATATATCTACTAAAACAAGTTATAGCAACATATATATAAACTACTGAAATTCATCATATCCTTTTTTTTTAGTACTATATTCATCATATCCTTTCAGGTTGCATAAGGGCTATCTGATACTTTAGAAAATTTGTAACGCTTATTATAACCTGTTTTTAAATGTTGCATTGGTAAAGAAAACAATGCTCAAAAGAGACGTTCCCTCATATTAATGGTGATTTAGGTAAGCTTAATTTTTAAGAATTGTTCTCACTAAAATGCAACTTGGAAATCTCAGCAGTGCTCTTCTGACTCTAGTGTCCCACTTGGCTGAGTTTTGTGGGCCAATCCATTCTCATCCCCTTTGGGGTCTCTAGATTAACCTACATACTACTCAGTAACCCAGGCATTAAAAGGGTTTCCTTTATCAATAATACTATTGATAAACTACATCTTTTCAAATTTAAATTAAAAGAAAATAAATACAAGCAAATATGTAAGTTTATTGTTGGTAGCATGCCATTAGGTTTATTCTTATAGAACTTCAAACTGGGATTTGGATGCTACTACCTGCATGTTATAAAGTAATCCTCAGAGCTAAAATTACTAGGTGTCCCCAAGCATGGACAAAAAAGGGGTGGAGTTCTAAACAAATGTGAAATTTTTATTGGTATAGATATGAATGCTTTAAAATCTTTAGGAATTTAAGAAAAAGTGTTCAATAATAATAACACAATATGATGCAGTTGATCAGTTATACACTTATTTTACCAAGGGAAAACTCCTTAGTTGATGATTAACCTTGTATCTTTGCAATTATAATTGTGGTAACTGAAAAGGGTTAAAAAAGAGTTTTAGTCTAATTCATTAGAACAATATCTAGAGGAATCAAGTGCCATTATTTTAGGGGAAATTAATAAGTGCATCTGAGCTGAAATCTATATCTAATTTGCTCTTTGGGGTTTCTGCAGCATCAAGATGATTTGATTATTTGTTTGGGGATCATCCTCAAGAACAACACTAGCCAATACTTTAGGTCAGTAGCAAATACCGCTGTCAGAGGTTATCAAACATTGAATATGGGCTGGAATCCTGAAAGTCACTATTAATTATTTCAACATATTCTAGGTTACACAAAATCTAAAAAACAAGATGCACTCAAAGAAATAATTACAGCATTGTCACAGTTGATACACTATGTCTCAATGTGTAATCACATGTTTACATTTTGGTGCATTTGTTCACATCAGACATATTCAACGCCATTGATGTAAGTTTCAAATGGGTTTAATTTAGTGGAATTAAAACTATTTTTTAGATTTGTCTTGTCCAATGTTTCCAAAAATTAATATGTTTACCTGGGAGTACTTACAAAATGTACATATAATGTTTGGTGGACATCAAATAAGTAGTTTCAGTATTTTAACAATCTTTTACAAGGTTCTAATCTAAAAAAAATAAAATGATCACTAAACTTATAATAGACCAATCTTAACAAACATGAAATTGTTATAGTTAGAATCAACTAATCTTCACAAAAATGGAAATATTCATCCCTGTTTATGTACAGAATATACATGTAATGTTTGGTAGAAATTAGATGTATTAATCTAAAGGAGTATTTGACTAAACAAATGCAAAGTTTCAGATAGAAAGACTTTGATTTATTTTGCCACATTTTAAAATAGGTTAGGCGTGAAATCCTCTTTAATCCCAGCATCAATGTCTGAGCGAAAACTAAATTTTTAATGACAAATTTAACTAAATTAATGATTGATTTGATTCCAAATACCAAAGATCAAAAAGCAAACATCATGTGAGATAGAGTTCCCTATGGTTCTGGTGATTGGTAACCATCTCATGCAAAACTGATAATAACAAAACTGAGCTGTGGCACAGCAGAGAAACTTTAAAGCTAAATATAGGAACATCTAAAATATCAAAGCATCAGGAGGTCATTAAATAATTAAAATAAAAATCAATTTTGATACCTATAAAGTTATCAGATGATAGTTGGTAGCTTCAAAAATTACCTAAACATGTTGTTGTTAATAATATCAGCATTTAGGTGGACATTAAATTGAGTATGCTGTCAGTTTACTAATTTGACAAAGAAAATCTTATGTTCACTTTTCCATATGATGTTTCTTTAGCAAGTTCTTGAGAAAAAAAATTAGAGTTGAATTTATCAACCATATTTTTTTAGATGGACCATTCCTTGATATTTAACTCTTTTGATTAGTAGAAAATGAACATATCAACCACCAAAGTAGATGACTAAAAAGTTGATTAATGCATCTTCAACTTTAAATCAAGCATCAGTCAAAATAGGTAATCATTCACTTCGCCTTATGAATAAAATTTCTTTAGCATTATCATTATTAGTAGATATGTACTGGCAACATGACTTAAATTGCTTAAGCTTTTAGGCGTCTTATGCAATAAACCCAAAAAGTTATATTATAGTTTTTTATCAGATTTATTCTTAATAATTGAAGCATAAGCCTTTTTAACTTATAGGGCAAGTTCGTTGCTTTAAGATGATAATCTTTGCGCACATGGAAAATGAATTAATATCTACATGGATGAAACTCTTAGGGCATCCCATCATCACTTTATGAATGTGCTTTATCATCTATCTGCATATTAAAAAGTTTGAGTCTGATAAAGTAGTGATAAAGCTTATGCTTACAAGGGTAGAAGCAATTTATGAATGTTTTCCCTCTTGGGTTGGGCCCCACTAGTACTAAAAAACAATGGTAGAAGCGATGGCAGATGGAGCGCTGAAAATTGTATATAACTAACAAAAGTAATACATCAATCTCCTCCATAAACCATTATTTGTTTAAAGCAATTGGGACCAAACAAACTGAGGGTTTTAATTAGATGTTTATTAGTTGGATGAATATAATCATATTAGGAAGCCTAGTTTGAGATTAAACTAACTTATATTTACATTCACTACCAACATGTGGACTTATGTGTATAGGTGAAAATATTAAAATTTTCGCTGGTCAAGAACTTTTAATGATTAGAGAGGATTATTTATTCTAGATGGGCACCTTATGCACCTAAATAGTTTAGTATACAAATGGATAAAATCTGCACCACGTTGGAGGATGTTAACTATAAAGATTAATATGTTGCACTTTCTAATGCTTTTAAGTAGCTTCATAAAGTAATATTATACATGATCTTACATAAACATGAAAATTGGATTATATTTGGAAGATTTCTAAGGAGTTATATAATAATTTCTATAGTCTTACAAAGATTTTTAGCAGCTATAGATGGTTTTGGAAGAAAACTTGTATGCCATATTAATGGGAGCAGACAGATGGTGTACTGACTTGACATGGGCCTTCATATCTTTTGATGTTATTTGTTACATTTAATGCCTTCTTTATTAAGAAGGTTCACGTGTGTAGTTTGTCAGCTCATGCAGGTGGTAATAATCATTTCAAAACTATAAGTCTTTTTGAATTGTCATGATTTGTTCCTCATAACTTTTATGAAATCCATTATGAATCTAGACACCATTATAATTATATATATGTACCTATAGTCAACTGTACTCTTGAAATAAGACCATTGCTAAAATTCCATTTTTGAGCTCAATGAAGCTATACCCAAGAAGCCCAACAGTCAATACTTGAAGCCATCTGCAATGCATGACATGTATAAATATTATAAAGCGTGCCAAATCACTGCTTATGTCCAATAACTAGTGTATCCATTCTATGGTATTTATGGCAAAATGGGTTTACTAAATTCAAATAAAAAAGAGATATAGAATTAATGACGTAGCTTTATTTTACATAGAATAGATGTTTTCATATGTCACATATAATAAATAAAAACCCCAAAGAAAAAAATTAATAAAAATATACATAGTGGGAATTATATTATGAGGCTCTTGGTCAAGATTTTCATTTCAGATGACATAATGGTTTTATAGAATATTTTTGATGGGGCAAAAATGTAGGTTGAATGTACCAAGTTGGATGATATTTGTAATCAGTTAGTTTGATTTTTGGGCAGATTCTTGCTTCTTACCTTTTTTTTTCAGATTCATCTAAATTTACTGCATCATGTGCCTACTTGAGTGATAGTCAACTGACATTCTGATTTTCCCTCATTTTGATCAAGCAGGATTTCATCTTGGGTATCTTAGGCTTAGTTTGGTCCAACATAATTTTCTATGTCAATTTAGGCCATACCAACTATCTTTTTTCATGTGATTAATTGAGGTAACTTTTTTAAACCCCTTCTTGGGTCTAGCGTTGATTCTCTTATGGGAGTCAAATAGTCAATATTCTTCCCATCATGTCCAATAACCTGATATCAAACATCACCCTTTAAGAATATTGACAGGGAAGTACTTTTGCAAGAATTGGCTATGTACACAGTTAATTGCTACTCCAGTTCCTAAAGACTTGATTGAGTATATATCTCCAAACTTTTAAGTTATAGAGTATGGTACATTCCATATGTAATCGAATTTCTCTCCTTAAGGTGCTTTATAAATTTGATAGTATAAAAAACTCAAAACGTCAAAGTGGGTAAAGGTCAGTAAGATGCATTTGCTGCTTGGCCTTCTCTCATGACCATATTGGAAAGATTTGTCATTGCATCTAATTGAAGTTGAATAAATTTCTGGGTTAATCTTAGCGCTTTCTCAGGCTCTTTATTTTTTTCACTGTTAACTTCACAATCTAATAGAAACAAAACTCCAGATTTTCTTTTGTATAAGGCCTTAAAAGGTGGCATTTTGACGATTTTATGGAAATCTATCCTATAAGCCATCAACGCACTTGGGTGATATTAGTCCCAGTGTAATGAATCATTAGTGATAATCTTGCATAATATTGAAACCAACATTACATTTGCCCTTTCTAAATTCCAATTAGTTAAAAGGTTGTAAGGTACTGTTAAAAGTTTTGACTTCTCATGCTAATAGCTAAGATCCTCACAACTTTGAAGTAAAGGTCTTCCAATTGCCGCATAGCAGTACCTTTGGGAAGCCATGCTTAGTAAATATATTTTAGTATAAAAAGTTAGTGGTAGCCTTGGCAGTCTGCTCCAGAATGAAAATTGCTTTGGCCTACTTTTTGAAGTGATTAATTCCTACAAGGATGTATCATTTTCCTCCTGTGGATTCAGGTAGTGGACATATGACATCTAAACTGATGGTATGAAATGGTAGCTGAGGGGTTATGGCTGATACTTGTACTTGGCCTTATGTGGGGTCTTTTTTACAATTTATGCAAGCTTCTAAGACCTTTCACTACAGAGTTTAGTATTCCTTCTGTTGGGATTTCGCCAAACTCTTTCTTTCCTGAAACTTTTACTCAAATATTCCCTCAGTAATATCAAAATGGTATATAATGAATCTAATTGTATTAAGGTTAATAAAGAACATTCAAGCTTATCCAGATCAGGTGTATAAGCTTCGATTGCTCAGCAATTGAAAGGATTGGATAAATTTCAGGCTACTCTGAAACCTATAGATATTTAAACCTTTCAATAATAAAAAGTAGGCCAAGTTATAATCTTATACTAGTTATCTTTCACAGTTTTACAAGAATCCATAAAGTAACTTCAAGACTAAACTGTCTAGTTCTGAGGTGCAATTCAAAACCTTGAAAAGTAGTGCTCACTACAGGGGCACTCTGAGTTACGCACCAGTGAAAACGTCTATCACTACAATGGATTCCTCTTTTTCGCCTGAAGAGGCTCAAGGCCATGAGCAAGGCAGTATTTTACGATGGTCCATTCCAAAAGAACCAAAATCTTCAAGGTACTATCTACGTTGGAATTCTGGGTAAACTTAGAATTTTATGGTCCTAATTTAAACTTTATTATGAACTTTCAAATACAGCACGAAGTTTTAAGAGACATCATCAATCAGATGCTTGAGGGGGTTCTAATTCCTGCAATCCATTCTACTCATCCTTGAACTAATGCTGTACCTTCTATGCTGAGGGATCTATATCAAGATTCTCAAATTCCAGGGATTGGTACTGAGCAATATTTACACCAACTTGTACACCAATATTTATACCACTTATTACCAGTAGTAATACTGCATCATCAAGGGATGCTTAATTTATTAGAAAAGCTCCAGTACTTGAATAATCATATTTCGAGTTCTTCAAGTCTGCCTCTGAGTTTAGTAAAGATAATTGAAATGCCATTATTAGTAATCAGACTTTTCTTGATAGAGTACATCAACAACTCGTTCAGCTTGATCATGGAATATCCAGGTTTGTTGATTTGCAGTTAATGAAGCAAGTCCAGAAAATTCAGGGGAAATGAAGAGATGTTATTTCCCAACTCTCTGAGATTAGTCAATCGATGGAAGAGGAAATTAAAAATCGCCTCTTTCAATTGGAGCAATTGTACTCAGAAATTCAATTTTGAGTTAACAAAATAGAAAAACCTCAGGAGCTATGGGTCCTAATGGGGAAGAATGTCTTCCTAGTGTTGAAGAACCTCGTGAGCCACCTGGAGGTGAAGGACCACGTGGACTTTCTGGCTCTGATGGACCTTATGGACGCCCATGTGTTGAAGGGCCCCATGGACCACCTGGTGCTGATGGGCATTTAGGATCCCTTCAGCAAGTTGACTGTCTCTTGAGCATGATTGACCTCTTTCATGAGCAATTTCATAAAGTTGCCAAGGAGTGTAATTTAACTCCTGATGGGGTACCTATTGACCCCCTGTTGTTGCTTCAGTCCTTATCTGACAAATTGAATAATCTGGGTAAATGGGTAAAGGATACAGACATCCTGTTACAAGCTTGCAAATCTAAAGGGGAGTTGCTTAAAGCGAATATTGAAACTTTGGAACTTAAGTACAACGCACAGCAAGAGAAAATTTATGAGTTATCTCACAGATTAGACAAAAAAGTGGGGCATGCTGATCTAAATCCTCGGATTAATGGAATTCATACCAAGGAAGTTGGTCCCCATCCTCAATATTCTTCCCAAGCTTTGGACTCTAACTCTTAAATATCCACTTAATTGGAACAACCTGGAGTGCATGTTTAAACTTCTAATGCACCAATGAGTTTAAACCTGTATTCAAAGGTAAGTACTCTCCTGGGGAATGTAGTATTATCTCCTTCCTCTATTTATATGAGAAGGCTCTGAGTGAGGCCATGGATCATCAAAAGATGAATTACTTACCTAATTGTCTTACTCAACTGACCCAAGATATTATGGTACACCACTTTATGACTTTTTCTACTTGGTCTCAGGTTAAGGAAGCGTTGATCAAAGAATTTGGGAGTGAGAAAACCTTATCCTATCAGAAACAGACTTTTTATGGGCATACAGCCCTACCAAAATGAATCTGTCAAAGACTTTGCTCATCAGTTTTATTAGGAAGCTCAGACTTTGGTAGTGTGTGGCCAGTTAAATCTGAACAACTCTATTACTGCTGTTATGTCTGCTTTTACTTCTAGGACTCAGACGCAAGTCTACCTTATCAGCGTAAAAAAGAACTTCAAAAGTATTTTAGACATAAAGTAGGCCTTGTTGGAACTGCCTCCTAAATTTTCTGAAAAACCCTGAGTCTACGACTCTCCAAGACCCAGTCATCCTAAAGTTTAGGCTGTGCCTGAGAATGCTAGAGCTATTCAATGTGATTATTGTCACCGATTTTTCCATACTGAAGACCGTTGTTATAAAAAGGAAGAAAATGAAAAGAAAAAAAAGACAAAAACAACAAGATTTTCCATATTGATAATGATATGAGTATGCAGCAGGAACATAAAAACCCTGTAGAATATAATAAAGATGAACATTCTTCCTATTTCTTGCACTCCTTGTTGGCTTTACCCTCTCAGTTTGGAAGTACAATCACCCATATTGACCTTTGAGTGAATTAAATTAAAGCCAAAGATTTATTGACACTGGATCTCTGGTGAATGTAGACTCATCAAAATTTATCAAGTGGATTAAGTTAACGCCCAATATTTCATATCATTAAGAATATGGCACTTCAGGACCTCAGAGTACTCGATCAATTGGAGCTTTTTTGTCACTCCCATTTAAAATTGGAAAGTTAACTTTTACAGTACCTACAATCGTCCTTGATAACTTGAGTTATGACCTTCTCTTGGGGACTCAATTTTTGCAAGAATTCAATGAAATTATTAATTACCACAACACTTCTCTATCCCTTTTGTGGTATAAAGTTCCATTACTTTTATCAAACATGCTCATAATAGACGTCAGTTATGTCTGCTAGAGGGATCAAAGAGGTCTTATTCCATTCAGTACCATGTTGAAGGCCCTCAAGTAAAATTACCCCATATGACGGCTGACATAGAAGGGATGCCTATTTATTCACCTGAGGTTGTGATTATTCCGCCAAAATTTCAGGTTATTGTCAATACCTTTTTGCATTTTTCTATTCCCAAGGGCCATCTATTACAAGTCCAAGGAATTTCAAACCCTTCTGCTAAAAAGATCTTACCTTGTCCTGGGGCATTGGTTTATGAATATTCTGGAGCATTACCTGTTTTATTGGTAAGCCTTACCAATGATCAAAAAATGGTAGATCAAAAAAATCCAATCACTATGTCAAATTATTACCCCTATCTCAAATTTATGACGTTATAACTTTTGAAGATTACAAGGCTTTGGGTTGGAAGCCAGTTGGAGATGCTTACTGTGGGACCTGCAACAGGGAAGCATATCACGAAAGAACAGGAGAAACAGGTACTACAATTAATATAATGTTTTGACATATTTGCCAAGCATACTTACAATTATGGTAAAATGAAGGGAGTAATACATACCGTTGACACTGGAGATCACCCTCCTATTTGTGCCAAACTCTATTGTAAGTCAAAAGTGGAGGAAGCACAGGTCACCAGAGAGTTACATCAACTATTGGAGGCTTGATTACTGAAACCCTCCAACAGCCCTTGGGCCTCCCTGTTGCTACTGGTTAAGAAAAAGGATGGCTCACATCAGGTAATTATGGATTATTGTAGGTTAAATGACATTACTCATTGAGTTAGTTACCCTTTTACCAGTATTGATGAGTATCTCCAGTTGTTAGCTAGATCAACCTATTTTTTGCCAATGGACTTAGCCAGCGGATACTGGCAGTCCAAATTAGCTCTGGAAGACTGCGCTAAATGTGCCCTAATCTAGGGAGGGCTTATTTGAACCAACCCATATGCCGCAAGGGTTGAGCAACGCCCCAACAACCTTTCAAAGGGCCATGGATGGTATGTTGCAGGAGATAAAGTGACCTGTGTTTTGGGATATCTGGATGATATTACCATGTTTTCAAAAACATTTACTGAGCATATGGATCATTTAAAAGAAGTTTTTAGATGAATTTGGAATTCTTCACTAAAGCTCAAACCCTCCAAATGTTCCTTTTTCAGAATAAATGGAGTTCTTAGGTCACCAGGTATCAGCTAGTGGTATTCAAACACTTTCAGATAAAATTTAAGTTATTCAACGAATGATACCTCCAACCTCCTTATGGGACATACACATCTTCCTCAGTATAATTGGGTATCATAAATCAATTTATACTAAATTTACTGATATGGCGGAACACTTTATCCATTTGTTAAAAAAGGTGTGCCATTTGATTGGAGCTCAGCTCAGAAACAGTCTTTTAATTCTCTCTGAACCAACTTAACTAATGCACCTGTTTTAATTCATCCTTTATTTGATAAGCCTTTTTACCTGCATACCGATGCAAGTAATGTTGCTATTTGGGGCTATTCTATCCCAGTGTGATGAAGAGCAGATAAATCATCCCTGTCAGGATTCTCCATGGTTTATTAAAACCTTGTTCATGGGGAAGGTTGGTATATTCATATGAGGGGCACAACTCCCAAATGGCATAATAAGTTTGAGAATGGGGTCAACTCTATGTTATCAGCTGGTATACTGAATTTGGGGTTTTACTTGAATTACTCCAAATTGGGGAAATATTTACATCCCCAGTTCTTGAGTCATGTGAAGTGGAGTTTCTACTGATCCAGCAATGAGGGTGGCGAAATCCAATAAGGGTTTAAAACAGGTGATCAATCTGGAAGGCCAGGAAAGATCATGAATGGATGGGGCCACAAATATCCTTGAGGCACCGTGTCCCCACACACCCTATAAATATTAACACCTTTTATTTTATTAGTTTTATTTGAGGTGGGCTGACCTGGGGATGATACCACACCGATTAAGGGGAAGCAAAGAAATGGGAAAGGAGGATAAAATCCAGAAAACCTTTATGCACGGCGTATGATAGGCCAGGAACTCCATGGACCGCCTTTACCATTTTGCTATCTCAGTTCGGGGCATTGGTGCGCAACGCTAACACAGTAATAATTGTCCCCTACCCAAAGTTCCTGTACCAGAATCAAACTTGGGGAGGCAGCGGTAGAGGTCCCCATTATACCACTGGGGTATCCTCCCCTAATATTAACACCTTTTAATTTAATAGAGTACTTTTTTCAGCAGAATATTATTAATCTTATTTTATTTAAGCTCTTACTTTATTTTAATATCAAAGTCTCATCTAACCTTGCATCTAAAGTAGACTATGTATTCTCAGCTGACCATAGCCTCCTGCAGTCAGCCACCATATTTGATTTCCCAGCGTTAGCACCAGTGAGCGCATCTGGCGGAAACCCAATATCTGGTGCTCACTACAGGGGCGCTTCCAAGGCGCACCCAGAGGAGTTACCCTCAACCTTGGACAAAGAAAAGCAATCTACAGTGTGCACTCTGGATACTGATCTTCTGACCTACCTCCTCTAGAATGACCAAGTCACAGTGACAGTGGGGACCAACTTTCCAAAGAAACCCTTTGAGTGTAACCCAGAAGACTTTGTGCACTTCAGAACTCCCAGTCAGTTGGAACCTTTGCTTGACCTGTTAAGAACGCATGAAGGATTTTAAAAAGATGTTATTAAGCAAAAATGCCAGCATCATAAAGAAAAAAGATTAATGAAGGAAATATTTTATTACAAAGATCAAGAATCACGTTTCAAGAGGATGTGAGATGCTAGGAGAGAAGAAGCTTTTGAAGAGATTATACAGCGGAATGACTATTGGATGCTAGGACCTGTCTACTGAGATGAAAAAGTTATGTAAAAAACCTTTTGGCTTTGAATAAGACCAAAAAGAAATTGTCCAAGCTACAACACAGCCTCAATCAAAAAGAAAAAATCAAAATAATCAGAGTGCTCAAATTTATACAAAAACAATTCTTAATATAATACTAATCTTTATATAGGTAATAAAAACAAAATCCACCTCTCAATGTCATTTCCCACTCTGCTGCTTCAGAGCAGAAAGTGGAAACAAAGCTCATAGCCAATTCAAACCCAAAATTACTGAGCGACAAATCAAAGTTAGCCAGTGAGCATTGACAGCACCAAATTAATGAAATTGGGACAAGTCAAGAACTAGCTTCCAAACTAGACATGGGCAGCAAACCTCAAGAATTTTCTAGAAGCTGTGAAAACAATTGGTGCAATAATGTGCTAAAATTGCCAGACAAAATACCTGGGAATTACCTTTGCACAATTGGTGAAAATCTTGGTGACTCTCTTCCAGCAAATCTAATGCTTGTCAGCTTTAACAGCTCCCCTCCAGAGATAGGGCCAGATATTACTAAAATGAACGCCAATTCTGACAAAAATGAGGGTCCTGACAAAGTGAAGCTCAAGGAACCAGCTGACATTACCTCCTCTACTATGCCAAACATGTCAAGGAAGAATTAATTTGTGACAGTTGCAATTGTGTTATGCCCAAGAATATCATTGAGACAAAGAATCGTGCCCCCAAACAAGCAGCCAACTTGAGCAAATTGTGTGATCAAGCACAATGGCCAGATTTGGATTTTCACCAAGGCAGGTTGCATTGCTCTCAACAATGTTAATGGGCCCTGCATTGGACAGTGGGGCCGCCAGAGTGTCAAGTGGGAGGAAAGGAATTCCATCACCCCATCCAACTGCAACTTCACCAGATGCAACAACGGCAACCCTTCCACTCATGCCTTTGCTGGCCTGGTCTGCATCAAGATTGAGGCTCCATACACCCTCAAACTTGAGTTCTTCATCTACCTCAACCCTCAGGCCATGACTTACTCCCCTAGGACAAGACTTGGGGGGCTCTGTTGGGATTCTTCCTGGTTTAGGTGAAAGCCTTGTCCAGGGGGAAGGTTGATACATTTATATGAGGGGCACAACTCCCAAATGGCCCAATAAGTTTAAGAATAAGTTCAACTTTATTTATCAACTGGTATACTAAATTCAGGGTTTTACTTGAATTACTCCAAATTTGGGAAGTATTTACATCCCCAGTTATTGTGTCATGTAAAGTGATTTTTCTACTGATTTAGCAATGAGGGTGGCAAAATCCAATGAGGGTTCAAAACATGTGATCAATCCAGAAGGCCAGGAAAGATCCTGAATGGATGGGGCCACGAATATCCTTGAGGCCTTTGACCCCATGCACCCTATAAATATTAACACCTTTAGATTTAATAAAGTACTTTTTTAGCAGAATATTATTTATCTTATTTTAATTAGGTTCTTATTTTATATTAATGAACAAAGTCTCATCCACACTTGCATCTAAAATAGCCCCTGTCCTCTTGGCTGAACATAGACTCCTGAAGTTAGCCACCATATTGGGTTTCCCAGCGTTAGCACCAGCGAGCACATCTGGAAGAAAACTGATAATCCCATCACGTTTTACAGAAAAACTTTATAAAAGCTGAGTGTAATTACAGTGTAACTGAGTGAAGGGTTAAGCTGTAATTTTAAAAATTAAGCACTTCTAATCCTTTCTATATGATAACCATTTTACTGTTATTACTGACCATTCTTCTTTAAGATGGCTACATAATATGAAGGATCCTGATGGGAGACTAGCCTGTTGGGCCCTAAGACTGCAAAAATTATGATTTCAAATTGTTCATTGTTTGGGTACACATCATCAAAATGCTGATGGCTTGTCTTGGTTGCCTATACTGACCTTGGATTCAGGAAAAGAGGAACGACTATATAATCTCATTGGACGTTCTGAGTTGTGAGATCAAGAATCTGAAGAAGATTGAGCCTTTCTAAAAACTTTTACTAAAGATACCATGATTTGGGAAGGAGCTTTGTATAAGAAGGTCAAATCCAAGTGGTAACCCTTTCTGCGTCCAGATTGAAAGTACCATGCTATCGTGGAAGGACATGGGCAAGTAAGTCATAGTGGATTAAAGAAAACCCATGAGTGGTTAAAACCCAATACTATTAGAATGATATGACTGAAACCATTTGAGAGACCCTTAACTTGTGTCGCTCCTGTAAAAATCATGGCGCAACCAACCACACTTA
Source organism: Massospora cicadina (assembly GCA_022478985.1). Classification (NCBI taxonomy): domain Eukaryota; kingdom Fungi; phylum Entomophthoromycota; class Entomophthoromycetes; order Entomophthorales; family Entomophthoraceae; genus Massospora; species Massospora cicadina. Next base: position 135,738 of record JAKSZP010000106.1, read on the forward strand.
TCAGTATCAAGTAATTCCACCAACTAAAACGTTCAATGTGGTAAGTATTGATGTTATAAAACCTTTTACTTGAAGGTTGCATGGAAATTAGTACATTATCATGGCTGTTGACCATTTAACTAAATGGGTTGAAGCCATATTCATTTCCACCCCTTCTGCTAAGACAACTGCATTATTCCTTTACCAGCACATCATATCTCAACATGGGTGTCCCAAGGTCCTTAAGTCAGATAATAGGACTAATTTTACCTTGCAACTTTTAAAGGAAATATCCAAATTATACAATACTGCCCAACGGTTTGTCATATCTTACAATCCATCAACAAATGGGGCCATTGAACGAGTCAATAAAACTTTAGTCTCTATTTTAAGGAAGATGGCCTCAACATACCCATTTTGATGAACTTTTACTTGTAACGCATGGGCTCTTGCCAATGTGAGACAAATGAGTTGGGCAGCACCAGCCATGTCACCGACCAAATGACTTATAATCCCGCTGAAATCCACCCTCTCACCCATGCGCCATTTCCAGAATTTGCAACATATTTGCGGACCAAGGTTACAGCAATGCTACAAGCAAGCATCATAGCCTGACCCCAAGTTAGGGCTGCAAATGAGGCCGATGCCTAGCCTAGCTCACTTGCTGAGCTCATTGTTCTGGTTTCTGATTGAAATAAATTTAAACAAATTTTTAAAGCCAGCAATGTGATTTTATTTTGATAATTTTTTTGAGAAAATGAAACTGTATTTGCAGTTACCATTTCCTTGGTTTAAAGCATTTTCAATAGTTTAAAGTATTGCAACAAAAACCCTAAATTTGAATCTCAAGAAGCATCCAAATTGTGGTTCAGGAAATTCCCATATCCCACATAATAACTATTTAGAGGATTTGGGACACTGGTCATTCAATACACTGGATCAGTCCTCGTTTGTGGATCCTCAAATCCTTACCTATGATTGCTTTATCTAAAGATTTTTCAAATTGGTCCAATTTCCCCAATTCGACCTCCAAATTTGTACACAAATTTGAATCAAAATTCATGAGGCCAATGTGCAGATCAGGCTGACTCAATCTGTCACATCACCCCCACAAATCTAGAAACTCTTGGATCTTCTTGGGGCATCACTCGCACTCCACTGGAGTTTGTCAGGTCGCTTCCTCCACTGGATTTCCCTTCCATTTCACCAGGAACTGCTGGTGACCCCTGACCCAGCACTCCCTCAAAATCCGCTCAAACTTGTACTCTTGATTGTACTCCTCCTGTGGATTCAGTGGCCCAGGTTGCTCCAGTCCCAACCCTCAAAATCCTCAGAGTTGAGAACTGTGAATCACCGGATGGGCCTTCCACCCTTCTGGGAGGTCTAGTTTGAACGCCACCTTGTTAACAACCCAGATCACCCTATAAGGGCCTAAGAACTTTGGTCCGAGTTTCTGGCTCTTCACCAGTACTGCGTAATTTTTCGCCACCACTAATACCCACTCCCCTGGAGCAAAGGATGGGTCTGGTGCTCTCCGTTGATTCGCATATCATTTTTGTCATGAAGTGGCGCACTCCAGGTTATTCTGCAATCCTTCCCCAATTTCAGTCATTCTTTGGGATAATTTGTCCACCCCCTGACATACTCCACTGTTTGATCCTCCACCCAGCGTTAGATTTGATCTGTGATTAGCAAATAATGGAGACATCCCTGTCAACGATTGATGGTGATTATTATAATTGAACTGAGCAAGTCTGATTCAAGAGACCCAATCATCCTGATGATCTGAAATATAACATTGGAGGTATTGCTCCAATATTTGGTTTACTCTTTCCATTTGGCTGTCTGATTGAGGATGGTAAGCTGAAGCCCTACACGGCTGGGTCTTTAAATTACTGAGCAGGCTTGACCATAATTTCAATGTGAATTGTGGACCGCGATCTGAGATGATTTCCGCCGGTAATCCATGATGGGAAAAGTTCTCATCAATGAAAATCTTTGCGGTGTCATTGGCTGAGAATTTTGAAGTACACAGGAAAAATTTGGTATTTTTTGTTAACCAGTTGACCACAACCATTATCACATCCTTACCCTGGCTCTTAGGTAAACCTGTGATAAAATCCACGCTAACTGAGCCCCATGGCTGACTCAGATTTTGGAGCGAAACTAACTTACCCGCCAGTTGCTTTTGTGAAGGCTTTAAATGTGCACAAACCAAGAATTCTGCTAGTTTTTATATCCTTTTGCAAGCTGGCCTGCAAATATTTCTGCTGCACCAGGTTGATCATCTTCACCACCCCCAGATGTCCCACCAATGGATGGTCGTGTGACGCCCACAGCACTTCCCGCTGCAGCAATGGGTTTGGTACCCATATCCACAAGTCATGACATAGAACTCCATTTTTCTTTCCGTAGGTCCAATGATGGCTATGTTGCTGACCTTCTGCCATTTTCTCCCATAATTGCTATCCAAATAGCATCCTTCTCTGCTTAATTTGGAATCTCCCTTTCCAACTCATCCTCCTCACTTACCATCATTGCAAATTGGTCTTCCCAGAATATGGTCGCCATGTTTTATTTTTCTAACTCAGACTTCTTGTACGCCAGCATCGCATCCCAACTCAACCAATCCACTATGGTATTAATCACTCCCAGATGGTATTCTACTCAAAAGTCAAACTGGGTCAGCTCCACGTGCCAACAGGCTTGGCGCTGACTCATTTTTCTTGGCTCCCAGTAGTATTCCAGCACCCAATGATCAGTATGGACTATGAAAGGGTGATGAGCGTACAACAAGTGGTGCTGCCACTCCTGCAGTGACGCGACCACCACCAGAAGCTCCTTGTCATAGATCGGGTAATTCATTTCTGGCAGAATCATTTTCCAGCTAAAATAACACACTGGGTGTTCTAACCTGTCTTCCCCCTTCTTTAGGAGTAATGCTCATATGGCAAAATTTGATGCGTCCATTTTGACCATGTAAGGTTTTCCCAGATTGGGGTGGGCAAGGAACAGCGCTGAGATGAGCTTTTCTTTTAATAAATTGAATGCCCGCTCCTCTTCCTCCCCCCATATGAATGGTACATTCTGCGTTAATCATGTAAGTGGCAAGGCCATCTTTGATAGGTCTTTGATGAACCGCCGGAGAAAGTTTACAGTCCCCAAAAAACTTCAAACGCCCATCTGATCTGTTGGCGCCTTCCAGGCGCGTACCAAATGAATCTTATCCAGGCATATCCCTAGGCCTTCTCCAAATACCACATTCCCCAGGAACTTGACCAACGCTTGATTAAACTCGCATTTTGATGGTTTCAACTGTAACCCCACCCCAGCTAATGCCTTTAGAACTTCTCACACATCCCGTACATGAGCCTCCTTGGAACGTGAAAACACCAGGATGTCATCCATATAAGCGATACAGCACTGGCCAATCAATTGACTGAGTACCTGGTTGATCATTTTCTGGAAGACTGCTGGGGCATTGCGCAGTCCAAAGGGCATTACTTGGTATTGAAACATTCCAAGGTGGCACTTGAATGCCGTGTACCTTTGATGCTCCGGCCTCACAGGCACCTGGTTGAACGCATCAGCCAAATTGATCTTGGTAAAGATGTTGCATCCTGTGACCATTGGTAGGATATCTTCCATAAGTGGCATTGGGTAAGGATCCAAATTGGTAACTGCATTTAATCTCTGGAAGCCCACGCATGGCTGTAACTCGCCGCTTGCCTTGGGCACTAGCAGCACTGGAGATAATATGGCAGATTTTGACGGCTTGATCAAGCCTTCACTCAACATGGACTGGATGTGATCCTCTAATGTGGTTTTGGCTCATTCATTCAGCGGGACACTGGGCATCCATGGGGAAGCTCCAACCATTCTTTGAAACGAAAAGAAAATGTGAATGGCCCAGTGGGGGAAAACGGCAAATATCTTTTGGAGCCAAAGACCCCCACAAAGTCTTGGTATTCTGCAGGTAGGCCCTCCTCCTGCATAGCCCCCAGAGTTCAAGGCCCCACTAACTTCTGGTCACCCACCAGCAACCTCCACCTCATCGGTGGACCCCTCCTTGGGTACAAGGTTATGGTACTGGAAGGTGCATTGATCTGTGGTCTGAACTGATGCCACCACCGCATCCCAAACACTACAGGGTGGGTCAGGTCCTAAATTGCACAAAACTGCATCCAAAACCTGAATAGGGCCTGCTGTATTCTCACTGAAGGGCTTACAAGCCATAATGGTGCCCTTCATGTGGCATTGGCAAAAACTACCACCAGTCCTTCTCATACCTGTAACTACAACCACTCCACTAGTGCCAGTTCAATATAATTTTCTTCCGCCCCAATATCAATCAGGGACATGGCCCTCTCTATTCCCCCATCCACGTGCATCTCTACGGGGATAAACAGATGAGAATAAAGTAAAGTAGGTGATTTATTTTTAGATGAGTCTTTCATTTGCAAATTGGATGATGGAGATCTTGGAATATAGCCTGAGCGCCCTCCCCTTGAACATTTCCTACGTTTCTTGAGGCTGGATGCCACCCCCCTTGACTGGAATGGCTGCTTACCAGAGACTGTCCCTTCCCTGGTGACATTGACCCTTCCCACTGGTCCTGTGCCAATGTTAATTGTTTCTCAATTTGAATCACTAAAGCTACTTCTTCCCCCAGTGTGGCTTGGACCTTTGCTGCTGCCAAAGCTGCCAGCAAATCCAGTTGCAACCCCTAGTGGAGCCTTCATGAGGATTTGGAATCTGTAACCTGAGCTGCTTTTGCCAGTGGCCAGAAGACCCGTGTATACTCTCTCTACTGAGCTATGGCCCTGGCTGACCATTAATAACGCCAACCAGGCCTCATCTTTGGCTTCATTTGGACATGCCACCCGGTCAACCAACTTTACACACTCCTCCATTGAACTAGGCAAGCTTTCCTGTTCCTCAATGAGTTCTTGGAACCATCCCGCCAGTTCTGGAGGTAAGGCACCATTACCTGGGCGATTTGGAGCACGAGAGGGGATCTCTCCCCATTGCTTGTGCCAACTGCGCCTGGAAGAAGACCCACGCTATTACCTGAAGTTTATACAGCGCCTCCATGGATAACGCCACCTGGCTGGTGGTAGATTTAGATTTCTCTTGGATCATTATAGTTTGCTGAGCAGACGCCCCCCACAATCATCCTATTTCGCGCAGCAAAAATGCCAACAAAAATCCCACCATAACCACAGTCAAGTCATGTTGGTTCCATTCTTCTCCATTGGCAACCACCGCTTCTTCCTGGGGCCCCCACAAAACGGAGAGGAATGTATTTGAGTTTTGTTTTATGTAATGCACGGGCTCTTGCCAATATGAGACAAATGAGTTGGGCAGCACCAGCCATGTCACCGACCACATGACTGATAATCCCGCTGAAATCCACCCTCTCACCCATGCGCCATTTCCAGAATATGCAACATATTTGTGGACCAAGGTTCCAGCAATGCTACAAGCAAGCAGCATAGCCTGACCACAAGTTAGGGCTGCAAATGAGGCCAATGCCTAGCCTAGCTCACTTGCTGAGCTCATTGTTCTGGTTTCTGATTGAAATAAGTTTAAATAAAATTTTAAAGCAAGCTTGGAGGTTATTTTGATAACTTTGAGAAAATGGAACTGTATTTGCAGTTACTGTTTCCTCGGTTTAAAGCATTTCCAATAGTTTAAGGTATTGCAACAAAAACCCTAAATTTGGCTCTCAAGGAATATCCAATTTGTGATTTGGGAAAGTCCCATATCCCACATAATGACCATTTGGAGGATTTGGGACACTGGTCATTCAATACACAGGATCAGTCCTCGTTTGTAGATCCTCAAATCCTTACCTACGATTGCTTTATCTAAAGTTTTTCAAATTGGTCCAATTTCCCCAATTTGACCTCTGAATTCGTACATGAATTCAAATCAATATTCATGAGGTTGATGTGCGGATCAGGCTGACCTTAATCCATCACACTATTTACCTAGTGCTTTGTTTGCATAATAGATAAGTTATTATTGAATTATTAAGATGTCACCCTTCAGATATATCTATGGTCAAGACCCTCAGTTCCTTCAAGTGTTCAGGCAAGACTCAAAGAAACTATACCAGAAAACTCTGATTTAGTTATGAGAAATTTGGCCAATGAGATTACTTGCCTACAAGCTCAAGCCATGAAATCCATTGAAGTAACAACTAAAAAGGATACCCAAAGAAGTAGCCAACATTGACCTGCCTTACCTGAATATCATATTGGAGATTATGTTATGTATTATCACTCCTGACCTAGTGGGCAAACTGAGAAATTAGGATCTAACTGGTCTGGTCCTTATTGAGTTATATTTCAAAAGGGTTTAGAAGATTTAATTGTCCATGTTGATACGGGTATAGTTGTAAACCATATCCACCCTAGATTTTGAGAATTCACCCTCCTCCACAATCAAATATTGAGGGGGAAGTGTCAGAATTTTGACAAACTCTTTCATTCCTGAAATTTTTACTCAAATTTTCCCTCATTAATATCAGAATGGGAACTCAATGAATCTAATTACATCAAGGTTAATAAGAACAATTTGGCTTATAACAATCAGGTGATAGAAGATTCAATTGCTCCGTGATTGAAAAATTGGATAAACCCCAGACTACTTTGAAAACTATAAATGTTCAATTCTTTTAATTTTAAAAAGCATGTCAAGTTATAATCTTATACTGGTTATCTTTCACAATTTTTCTGAGAATCCATTAAGTAACTTCAAGCCTTACCTGTATAGTTCTGTGGTGCAATTTAAAACCTCAAAATTTTCTCAATGGTAGAAATCCATAATCAATTTATAAGTTTTTCTGCCTCCTCCATTCCCTAAGGTATTGTGGGCTTCCATAACAACTGGTACAAGTTCTGAAGTCTCAAGTAAGGCAGCCATTCAGTTCGCACTTTCTTGTAAAGTAATCTGTTAAGAACCTCATATCTCAAGCCTGTCATTAAGACATCCTTTAAACTGGTTAATCTTTGTCCTCCCAAGATTTTGGCTCCTTGATTGGGTCATGTAACCGCTCAGCTTCACTATTATTTAAATGTAGTAGAGTCAATCTGGTTAGTCCATATACGTTCATGTGCTTTATTCCAGCTCAATGGATAATATACATGTCATAGTGCTAAAGTTTGAGAGCCCAGTGGGCTAAGCTTCCTCTAAGATCTTTTATGTTTTGCAGCCACAGTAAAGAAGCGTGGTTTTTAACAACCAACAAATTCATATCATACAAAAAGGGACAGATATGTTACACCTCCAGGAGATCAAATAAGCACTCTTTCTACATGATGCTATAATTTCTTTCAGCTTTGAAAAGCGTTTTACTGTAATAAGACACTGGGTGGTCAATGCCTTCATCATCTAATTGAGAGAGAATGGAACCTAAAGCTAAGTTGGAGGCGTCTTCAAACAGGATGAATGCTTCCTGTAGTCTGGATGCCATAGATCTAATTTTCTCTCCAACAAAAACCCAAGTTGACTTTAATGAAGTTCTTTGCTCTAATCCAAAATGAAAGGGAAATTTTTTCAAGCAAACAGACAAGAGGTTTGGAAAGTTAAATGAGATTAGGTATGCATTTATGAGAATATCCCATCCTTCTAAAAATACCTGTATGCCCCAGAGAATCTTCAGTACAGGCATCTTGAAGCTTGCTTCAACCTTATCATGGAAGGGTTGAATTCCTACCCGTGATATGGCGTGACCTAAAAATCCCAAATTCTGTTGAAAATATGTACATTTTGCAGGCTTTATTTTGATGTGGTTATCTCTCAGTTGTTGGAAAACTGACTTAAGGTGGTCCAGATGCTTGGTAAAGGTTTTGAAAAAAACTGTTATGTCATATAGGTACACAATCACAGATTATTTTAAGATCTTTCATGATGTGATCTATTGTTTGTTGATATGAGGTGGGAGCCTTGCATAATCCTTGAGGCTACTGTGTAGGTTTAAATAATCCTTCCATGCATATCAACGCGCATTTTTCTTGTTCTGCTGGTGATAGATCCATCTGCTAATAGACGCTGACGAGATCCTTCACTGAGAAGAAATTTGAGCTAGAGAGTTGGCCAAAGCATCATCAATTTATGGAATTGGATAGCTGTCCTTCTTAGTGAGGCTGTTTGGCTTCAAGTTATCCTCACTATTATGTTATCACCATTCTTCTTTATAATTAACGGCGGGGATGACCATGGACTTTGGGAAGAAATAAGTACGCTGGCTTTTAATCTTTGCTTGAGCTCATTCTTAATGTATTGCTCCTCTACCTTTGACTTCCTATATGGCTTCAATTGGATAGGGGTTGAATCTCCAACGTCAATATTGTGTGTCCAGTCTTTCATGTGACAATAGACGACATCTGACATGGAGAAAACATCTTAATATTCTTCAAGTAATTGATGCACTTTATCAAGTTCCACCTGATTTAAATTGTCAGATATTTGGACTTGAGGGATAGCGCAAATAGGCTATTAGTGTATAGGCCAGATCAAGATGAGTACCAATAAAATTTACCTTGTGATTTTAATGATGGAATTTGACTTTCTCAATTTCTTGATGTTTTTTAATTAGAATATCTCAGTTGGTTAGATATCCAAGTAGTGGCTCAATGAACCGCTGATAAGCTGGATCAAGGACTCATGGTAAATCTCTTGGTTCAAACTTACTTACCTCATCAACACTAGTAATATGTAGCAAGCAATTTGTGTGTTTAATCAGGGTTATGTTTATAAAAACCAATATTTTTTTTCTTCTAGTTTAATTTTTACCTTCTTGGTGGCATAGAATGGTATGCCTTAGGCTGCATCTGCTGAGTCAGATAGCTTCTTTGTAATTCCTCCAGAGGTAGAATATCGCATAGGTAAAGTAGAAACAGGGTAGTCAACTAGACAATAGTATTCTACTCTGCTGGAGTCTTTATTATCTAGTACAAAGAAAGCTTCATAGTATATATTTTAATTAGTATCCTTCTTTCAGAGTGATGACCCTTTATATTCAATAGTAAACTGCATCCAAATAAGCATATCATATTGGGTTTTTGTCCAGAGTAACTGTGAGAGCTGAGAAAACTAGCTTGCCAACTCAGATTGGTAGAGATGAATATGCACCTATCACCTTGGTGTTCAGAATGGTGATGATATACACTTGAGTGTATATGAGGTCAGGGGTGAGCTCAATCTTCTTGATGAATCAGGATGAGACAACATTGATAGGCGATCCCTTATCCAAGGTAGCCATAACTCAGACTTTCTGAATTACCAATCTTATTTTTATGATTGTTCCTCCAAACTTTAGAGGTAAACCTAACACCTCTTTTATAAAGTAGGCAATGCATTAAGCTTTTTGGGAAGTCTTGGGTACTTCTTTTTTTATCTCCAGTAGACTGTGTACGCTCAAGATGGGTAGGTTCAACAAGGAAAGGTATTGATCAGCATCACTGGCTGTATCAATTATTCTGGGGCGCCCAATACCCTGACTGATGAAGTGCCTTTAGGATCCTGGTTGTCGTCAATATTTTCAGTGTACAAGTAGTCTAGAATGGCTAGCTCAGTGGATGAATCTAAGATATAATAACCTGTGTCCTTGTAAACCCTTCAGAGCTGTCACTAGAATCATTATCAGTGCAAATAAGATGATTAATTGGCTATTTTTTGCTTTCAGATAAATTGGTTTGGTCGGCTTTAAAGTACCTGACCCCAAAATGACCTTCCTTTTCCATGCTCAGTAAGAGCAGGGTTATTCTTAAAACACATATCTTTAGTATGGTTATTCTTCTTGCAGTAGTTAAGCCTTAGATTTTCCTCCTTCTTAGGCTTTAATTCCTCCATGTATACACTCTGGGTTTTGTGGAAGCCTTTTGGGAGGTCTTGGGTTTGTGTATAGTAACCACGTTGAAAAGAGTTCTTTAATGCTAAGAAAGAATTAAAGCTTCATTTGACAGACTTGACGTTTATGACTAGAACAGGGTTAATATGTAAGCCAGAAACAACGGTGGCTACATCATACAGTGTAAGCATTTTTGAGATCAACAGAAATTCTACCTCAATGTAGAAACAATCAGCAAATTATGCACGGGTTTCATTTTGGCATAGTACAAAGCTCATAAATGCCTTTTTTTTAGACTCAGGCTTTTCTTGGACCCAAAATATTTTGATGAGCACTTCCTTCACTTCTCTCCAGGTATGCAGGTCATCTATATGAGGCACCGTAGCCTCTTGAGCCATAAGGCATAAACAAAGTAAAATATGCTTACCCTTTTGATGATCAGTCGCACATTTTATTGCAGCTTCATAGACATAGAGGAAATATGAGTTACTCTCTTTTCCAGGTGTGACTTGTCCTTAAACGTAGGGTTATTGTATTGGCCTCCAACCATAAACTAACGTGTACCCTGGGAATTTCTAATTCGTAATTTTAATACATGTGTCACTCTGTTCAACTTGACGTGCAAGTCAACATATTTGATACTGTAGAGGATTTAAAAGCTGCTCCATTTTCTCCAGGGTAAATTGGGGTGTAGCATTAAGCAGATTAATTCTTTCTTCAAGAATGACTTTATCGTTCTCTAAGTTATTAACGTGTATGTCCAGATTATAAATTTGTTGGCAAGTGGATGAGTGGTAAGTTTAAAAAATCTTGTTCTCATCCTCTAATAATCCAATGCTCCAATTCAGGTCTTCTTTCATCTCCTTTGCATTCAGTGCTCTGAGGAGGCTTGTCAGTCTTGAATATCAGCTCTTCTGTAAGAGTTTTCTAGAATTGCTCAGCTTCATTGAGGCGATGGTAAATTTGATTAATGTCTGTTCAACTGGGTGATTTGCCTCTCATGTCACTCTACAATCTGTTGAGTCGCTTGGTAATAGAAAGAGTAAATTACTGAATCATATGGGTTTTAAGATCCTGCTCAACATGGCCACTTGGGATTTGTTTCCTTTAAACTGATGAAATCTCAGAGATTTGATGGACCTCCAACTCATCAATTCATCGTTGGGCTTGCTATAGCTGGGACTTCAGGAGGGCGATCTGTTCTTCCTCCTGATGGCGGCTAAAAGACGCTTGAGATGCCATTTCACCATGGGCGTTGATATCTTGTCTTTAAGCTCCTGAGAGAAGGCATTAAGTAATCTTTTTGTATTTTTGTTCTACCCTAAGATGTTCTTTTGGAGAAGTTTAATATTTTAATCCGCATATTTGATAAGACCTGAATCAAAAGCCCTCAGTTGGTTATGGAGCTGAATGATGTAGGAACAGTTAACTTTAACTAAATGGCAGACGTCCCCTATACTTTGTGATTTTAGATTCTACACCTGTTTGAAAGCCAACTGTAAGGCTCAATAGGTATTGATATGATGGTAGAGTTCCTTGTTATGAGCTCTTATAATACATGATATGATAGAGTGCAGAATGTACAAATTACAGGATATAGCAAGATAGATTTGCACTTGTTCCATAGCTCTCTGGGAGATTACTGGATTCAAACAAGTTATGAGAGTCCTGTCCACGGCAGATGCCCTTTTGCAGCTGGCTCTTTTTCCTGGATTAATGACTCCACAAAGTAAGTCTCAAACCCCTTCATTGGAAATCCATGTTAGACAATGATATTTGAAAATCAACATAGGAATTTATTAAACTTCTTCAAATGTGACAAAGGGCAGACTTCCCATTTTGTCATCTTTTTTACCATTTTTGTTGCGCACCCATTGTGTGACACTATCAATCATGTTATCATCCATGGTGCAATTAATTAGGTGCATATATTGCTAAGCATTTGTTGAGCCCCCTGTAGTGAGCACCAGCCTTTTGGGCTTCCATTTTTGAGATTAATAGTGCTATGCCTAAGAATCCTGACAGTCTATATGTGAAGCAATCTAAGATTCATGACAAGTATACTATTTATACTAAAGGGTGCTAAGTCACCTCTAATGCTTATCAACTAGACTATCCATCCTACGGTAAGTATGGAGAAATAAACTTTTTGGGATCAAGTACCAAAAAAGAGATATATATTAATAACGTAACTTTATTGTATTATATAATAGAGTCTTTATATGTCACATTTGACAATATAAACCTCAAAAAAACAAAATATTAATAAAATAATGGAGGAGGAAAGCTGGATGTGAGTCTCTTGGCCTTGAGTCGCATTTGAGATGTCATAATGATTTGTAGCATATTTTGATGAAGAAAATGTTTAAAAGTATTAAGTTAGATGAGGCTTGGTATCACTTAGGTCAATTGCTGGGTAGATTTTTAAATTTTATCTTTTACAGATTCATCTGAATTTACTGAATCATGTACCTCCATGGGTAAAGGTCACCTGACATTCTAATAATCCCTCATTTCAATTAGGAGTTCATCTCAGGGTATCTTAGGCTCTAATTAGTCCAACAAAATTTTCCTAACGTCAAAATTGAGCCATACCAACTATTGATTTTTACTTGCAATTAATAGCTAACCTTTTAGACCCCCTTCTTGGGCCTAGGCATCAATTCTGTCATGGGAGTCAAATGGTCAATACTTTCTCATCATGTCCAATATCCTGATATCTGACAACCCTTGCTTGGAGGCTGAGTAATAAATATACCCAATACTTAGAACAATTTAAAATGAAGTACAACGTTTCAATTAAACTAAGTTTATAATACAAAAAGTTAACTATGGTTTTGCCACTTATATACCAGAGACAGGGTAATGAACACCATTTAGTTGCGTATATATAGCGCTCTGGTAGATCAGCATATTGTCTATATATGAAGGTCTAAAGATAAAGGAAGAAATTAGGTCCCAGCAAAGGACTAACCTGCTCAGTAGCGTGCAAAGTCCCATGTACTACAAATGTTTCTCACTAAAGGAAGCGTAATTTTACTTTTATTTAGATCTTACAAGAAGAATAATACTCACTTAGAAGCTGACAACAGAAACACTATGCTCTTGTACTTTATGTAGATCTTTTAAGTACTAATTAGCTATCTTAGAATGTAATTAGATTGGTATACATTCCTCATTTCAAGGGTTTTGAGGCTTAATCTCTCATCACCTTACAGCTTTAGACAATAGAGCAGATGCTAATGTGTGATTTACACCTGTTAGTTATATCTATTGATGTTACTCATTCTCTTTATTTTATGACAGCACAGCCAAGAGCAGTTACAAAAACAATTTGAAATTTCTTATACTATATCCCACAATCAGTTATTAAATACTCTTACTAACTTTGAGCAAGTTGGGCAGATCTCACAGTATACCTTCAGCCCACCATGTGAACTTATCAAAAAATTATCTTTTGTTATCTTTCTCTAATAACGAAACTATACAATTGGAATTGGCTGGATGGTGAAGCTTTGTGATCCCCACATGTAAGGTTTGGATTTTTTTGAAGTATAACAGCTTTTGATTCCAGCCATAACCTCAGTAAGCAGCTTTCTCAAATATTATATGACATGATTGACTAGATAAAAATAGCTTTATAAAGATCAGCCATAAAGCAGTGTTTGAGAAAGGTATCACAGAATGTTGGGCATAAGAAATGATAAATTCACACTATGGCTAGAAGAGACTCTGACACTGCTCATTTTGAAGTATAACAATCTAAGTCTGTATAGAAGCTCATTCAATATACTAAAAAAATTGAGGAGGCTGATTACCAAGTTGAGTAATTTCAGAAGCTACCAATACCCTTTAACATAAGATATGGCACTTTAATATCAGATAGTATTATCTGCAATAGTTTAAAAAATGTATTTCTTTATGAACCAACAAGATGTGGGGATGTTATTTGTTGAACAAAGTTCTTTACTTATGAACATATTAGCTATGTAAAGCTACCAGAGAACAAAAAATGAAACTAATGGACTCAAAGCTTTAACATCTGATCACGAAATGAGCTTAAGATACTAAATAGGCTTAGTCAACAGTTAAGGTATAAGGGGGCTGACCAATTAGAACTGGAGCAGTAGATTGAGGCTATCATTAATAAAAGTCACTGTTTTTGCAACCATAGAGCTTCTACTAGAGTGAAACTTACATTTTTTAAAGATGAGCATAATAAAGAAGGATTTGTCCAAATGATGTTAGGACAAACGGTATATATCATATGTACTTCTGGGACTGCCTAATCCTTAAAAATATAGCTCAATAATAAGTCGCTCCAGTAGACTAATCAAACCAAGATCATTCGTTAGGTTTTTTCGCAGCTTTTGTAGTAGATGTTTCTGGATTTGTTTCAACAACTAGAGTCCATCAAGCCTTTTAACCTTCTATAGTTCAATAAAAATGAGAACATACAATCACTTTTGAAGATGTTCAAGATGAGGCATGTGGCTAACAATATTTTTTAAGGTAACCAGATGGATAGTTTTTAGATGAAGCAGAAAACATAATTTTTACCTACTTGGCCGAGGGTAAATGAAGTTTTTCTGATTCAGAAAACTTATATCAAAAGAATTAGGTAGTCCTGAAAAAATAACCGCTCAAAAAACAGAATTAATGACCTTATGATATACTAGAAAAATATCACCACTGAAGTTTCCAACTTATTTTACTACAAGTCACAAGTTTCTTGGGTCAAAAAATTTAGATTTTAAGCTAAAAGTGCTTTAAAAGGCTATTAAGGACTATTCAGACCACATCTTCCTTACTGCCTGCTATTGTCAGGTATTTGTATACCCCAGACTTCTTGAATGCTTGAAAATATGCAAAGTTACCTTTGGCACTAATGTAGTTAACTTTATGATAGATGCATAAATTCTCACCAAAAATATTACACCCAAAAGCCTACTTGTAACAACTGGGAATCCCAAGTTTCCATAATACAGCGGCATAACCCTGAATTTAAGAGTTGCCTTCATCCAATAAAGGGTATTGTGTAAATGGCCTAATGTTAAAATTGGTCATACCTTTGGTTCAGCCCAATTGGCTAAGGTAAAGTGGTGAACCAGTCCAACCACCCAATACTACAGGGAAATTAATAAACATCACGTTTCATCCTCACCACCATACCTTTGAATCAAGGCCAGGATCTCATCTGGCCCCTGTCGCGTGGGGATTCATCAGGTCTTAGTGCACTGGATCACTCTGGATGCATCAGGGCTCTGGCATCTGGGTTACACTACAGGCCAAGGTACGGATTCAGTCTAGACTCTTCAGACCACTCAGTTACAAAAAGGAACTTTGGATATGTGGCTGAAAAGAGGGAGCGAAGCTCCATAAAGTTGGGTGGTACCTCAAGAGTGACACTTTAGGCCATTGAAAAATTTAAGAGAATATCTTATAAATAAGGTAAACTTAAACTTGCTCTTTATTTTGGCGTTGACAGAGTAAAAATTCGAAGGTGAGGATCATCCCATTGATCCCATCTTGAAATAAGGAAAACAAAAAAGAGGGAGCTTAAATTATTATCTTTATATAAAATTTTAAATAGATTTATATTTAAAAAACTCCTCCAGAGCATTTGACAACATCAAACGCACTGAATTAAAAAACAATCATGTGAAAAACCTCTGGATTGACTGGACCCATTGGATCAACCAGATTATGTATTTTGTGTCAGTTGAGGTAATTTCCAAAATTTTTAAATATAAAAGCACTTATGCAACGAATCATATATCACATTACCCCCCACTAAGAGAGAAACTAGGGGAGGTCCATTTGGGATACATAACACCAAATTAACACACAACTAAGATAAAAGTTGGTTTTTGTGAGAGAGGACTTTGGGAAGGCACATGAAATAAAAGGGTCTTAAAAATGATGATCCATTAGAGGTCCCCATTGGGAGTTGCCTCAATGTCCAGAGTCCTCACGCCACATACAGCTCCAGTCAAGTTACTGAGAGTCACAAACCTGAAACTTGGACAATGATTTTGATGCCACTTGGGATGGCAATAAGACCCTTCTAGCAGGCTCCTGAGCAATAGCAGCCTGCATAAGAAGATTGAACATAAAATAATGTAACAATTAGAATCCCAAGTTTCTATCTACTAGTGACACAACCCTGAATTGGAGAGTTGCTTCCATTCAATAAGGGTATTGTGTATATGAAAATATGACAAAATTGATTATAACCACTGGTTCAGCCCAATCAGTTTAAGTATAGTGGTAAACTAGTCCAATCACCCTCAATCATATATAGAATTCAACGAAAAACACATCTCATCCTCACCACCTGACCTCTGGATCAAGGCTGGAAGCCAATCCAGCCCTGTCACCTGAAGATTCAACAGGGCTTGTTCCACCAGAACATTATGGATGCAACAAGGCTCAAGCACATGGTTCACACTACTGACTGAGGTGCAGATTCAGTCCAGCCTCTTTGGACCGCTCATTTACCTCAGAAATTTTGGATATTTGGCTGAAAAGGGGGAGCGAAGTTCCATGAATTTGGTACCTTGAGAGTGACACCCAAGGACAACTGTAAAATTTAAGAAGAATAACCCTAAAAGAGTTAAATTTAAACTTGCACTTAAATTTGGCATCAATAGAGTAATAATTCCAAGGTGAGGACCATCCCATTAATTGAACCTTCAAATAAGGAAAACAAAAGAGAGAAAGCTTAAATTATTATTTTTATATAAAGTATAAATAAAAATCCATTGAAAAATTCCTCCAGCGAATTTGCCAACCTCAAACTCACTGAATTAAAAACAATCATGTGAAAACCCTCTGGATTGACTGTACATTGGATCAACTGGATTATAAAGTTTGTGTTAATTTGAGATAAGTTGTATATCTTTTGAATATAAAAATCCTATGCAACTGATTGTTCATCACACCACTAGGTAGAAAAAATACAGCGTAGGAGATATGATCTATATCAATGTATAATTGACAGTGAACCTTCTGAAAGTGCAACTCTAAAGAATAATATTCTGTTAGCTGCCCTGGAAAGTGATCTAATATGAGCTAATCAGCTTTCAAATATAATAAATACTCAGAAAATTGCAACTGTAAGGGCTAATTCCTCAATCAATGGAAAAGATCCTTTAAAACCCCAATTCCAATATCATAAGTCTGTTACTATTAATAAAGATGGTCAGAACAAAGGTCAAGTATAGTTAATTTGGTCAGAGACCAAAATGATTTTATAATAATTCAAAGCCTTTTTATAGATTTCAATAAGTCCAAGTTCATGATGACTGATGCTAGTATATACCCTCTGACCGCTAAATAATTTGACACCAGTCAACATGACATCAGAGGATGTGCAAATATAAATATTAGTCTATCTGACTAAACGCATGATGTTGCAGATGATTCCTAGGAAGAACCCCCTTATATACCTTTAAATTTAAATACCAATAGTGTAAGAATTACCAAAACCCTGTAAAAACTGAGTTCTACATTCATACAAAGCTAGTTGATGTGAATACTACCAAAATAGGATTTGTTTTATTTTGCAAACTCCAATAATATAGATGACTGATGTGCCCATGCAGTTGCAAGAGCCACAAGGGTTATGAGAACACTAAGATCCTTTTTTGAACTCATAGCAGCAGCTATGCATTCACAAGCAGGATAAAGCTCCATAGTAAAATTATGTAAGATTCGCATAAGATCCCTTAGGATCAAGGAATTCATTGATGGAATTAAAACTAAGTTGCAAATACACAATAAACTTATAAGAAGAAATTGATTAAAAATCAAGTTCTACTTCATATACACCAAACACCAAAGTACTAAGATACTCTCAACTTTCATACAAATAAAATAACGCCTTTTACAGAATTTACCTTTATTAATTTTATTTTATTTAGCTTTAATAATGCCTAATATAGTATTATTATTGAAAGGGTTTGGACTTTGCTTTTAAAACTCACAGAATCTGTTGATTAATTCCTTAGAGGCTATATAATTATGGGTTGAGTTTCTTCAGCAAGCGTCCTAGTGGACTGATTTGTCACTAGGGTAAATGCACTTTGAAATAACTTTATTCAGCGAGATATGGTAAAACATACATTATTTAATTAAACATATATTTATATGTGGAGGAGGGATGTTCTTTTGATGAGGTATAAATCCTTGTGATTGGAAAGATCTTTCTTAACCTATGAGGAAACATTATGACAGGTTCAAAGGTGGATGAGATATTTTGCATTTATTGAAGGAGCTCTAGATTTAATTAAATCTTTTGTATTCTTAGAGACAATGGATAGGCCTAAGGATTCATCTGGCGTTCATTTCTGTTGATTGTTGTCAGCCTTGTAAAAAGGTCAATAATTGTTTGAACTGAATTAAACTTAATCTTTACTGACAATAACTCCTCATGTTTCTTGCTGAGGGGGTAAGTAAATCTAGAGGAATATCCTTTAACTCAGTTAATGACAGTCTAAGTCTTAACTGAGGAGAAGGAATATTCAGGACCACGTGGGTATATCACTTGATTGGGGCAAGACCATAAAAAATCAAGTTTATGAACTCTCCCACCAGGTCACTGATGATAAAATTTTTAAGTCTCAATATAAATCAGTTATAATAGGTTTTTTTGGCAAATTCCTGATCAGATTACTTTCTGGTAGTAGATTCTATGAATTTAGATACCAGACCTGTAATTAGAATATCTCCTCCGTCAGTCTCCTCATGGCTATATTGGAAGTGTCAGGTATAGATGTTTTTAAGATGGGTAAGATGCTAGAAGATAATAACGTTCCTGAACCATAGAAATTTTTTAATAAGGACAGCATAACAATTTGGCGATGACTAAATTAGTAAGCAATTTAAGCCCTGGGGAGATATCTGTTCCAATGAGTCAGTTCAGTTTGAGCCAGATTGCAGAGAATAGATATGAGGGTATCATTAGCTCACTCTATGGCCCCATTAGTGGAAGGATGTTAGGAGGCTTTAGAAATTGGTAAGTCCCCATTAATAGATTAAGTTTGGCCACAACCTGAGAAACAAAACTTGTTCCATTATCGGACATGAGGACTTTTAAGTTGCCATGCCAGGTGAAGACCTGTTTGATTGAAATGAGGCAATAGCCTTAATTGTGGCAGAGACTACTGATATGGTCTTGGCCCAGTCTGTGAAATGATTGATAGCTAAGATAATATAGTGGTGCTCATACATTGCGGTAGGCTAAGGGACAATGATTACAGTAATGACATTGGCAAAGGTTGTGGTCAGACTAACTACTTGATGTTGGTAAATCAGGTTAGAAGGTCTTTAGTTAGCACAAAAGAGTGAGGATTCAAGGACATCCTTAATTTCTTTAGCATGCCTTCCCAGTAGCAAAGTTCATTAAGTTACTGATAACGTTTTTTATAGAGTGCCATGTCTCACAGTGGTATGCACCTTCATTACAGTTAAGGTTCAAGCTGAGGAGCAGAAAGATGGTAACTATGACATCCCAACTTGTTTAAAAAGCAGCCCATCCTTGCTTCAGGTCTAATCCATCATCTATCTTAACCAAACTTGAATTTCTGGGGGTTCTTGCACCCACATTTCAGATTTTTTTATTAATTCTTAAACTCAATCTTCATCAGATGCATATAAAGTTAGTATGGGTAAGTGGGATAGCCCATCAGCATTCTGATGGAGGGCCCCACCTTAATGCACAATAGAAAAATTTTAGTTTTGTAATATGAGGGCCCATCTTGCAAGTCACCTATCAGGATCCTTCATCTGCTGCAACTAATTAAATGATGCATAATTGGTTATAATTGTATACTGTTTACATATATGTATGGGCAGAAATGTTTAATGCCTACAGTATAACCTAGCACTCCATAGAGTAACACTATTTTTACTTTCCTTTTTAATAAAGAGTCTTACTGAAGTAAGTATTAGGGAGATTGATAAAATAAAGTTTTTTTAAACCAGTATATCTCCAACCACAATGTTGCTGGTATACAATGATATAAGAAGGTTTTATTTAACTCAGGATGAATTAACATAAGAGCAGTCATTGGAGCATTTCTCAGAAGTTAAAAGCTTGTCATTGTAATGCCTCCCAGTGAAACGGGACCTCCTTATAAAGTAAATATATCTAATGTTGGCTAGCTCAGTGAAATGAGGAATAAACTGTCAATTGTAGTTGCCCATTTATAAAAAGATTTATATGTCACATAGGCTAAATGGTCGAGACATCTGGATTGCAATCACCTTGTCAGGTAACGGAGAAAATCATTTGCACGTAACTTTATGGCCCAAAAATTCCAGCTCTCTCTGGACACTTTGCATTTGGCAGGTTTCAGCTTGATGAAAGATGCCCTAATACAATCAAAGGCTTCTCTAAGTTCTGTAGATTTTCTTCAAAGGTATGAGAGAATACATTAATGTTATCCAAAAAAACTGATACATATGATTTTTTAATCTCTGAGAATACCATCCGTGATCCGCTGAAAGGTTTCATGGTGTTACATAAACCTGGGGCATACAGATTGGCTCAAATAGACCTTTGCTGGAGATTAGTGCACATTTCTCTCTGTCCTCTGAAGCCAATTTTATCTGCCAATATCTACTGGCTAGATCCATGTCTGTGAAAAACTGAGATCTTACTAGTAGCCAAAGTGTCATAATTGAATGACTTGATAGTAGGCACCAACCACAATGATAAGGCTGGGCGGCAGAAAGCCCAGAAGGTGAAACTTCAGGCCCTCCCTGACCTCAAGCAAACATTAGACCAACGTTGGGTACAAGCCAGATATGCCCAGGTTGGTACTAGTGAGGTGCAAAACGCCCAGCCCCTTGTATCAGCCCAGGCGTTAAAACGGATGAGCTATATAATAAGCAAAGATGGTTAAATTTGGTTGATTGGGTAATGGGTAATTAAAACATGTTTTAGTTAAAAAATTATGCGCTTAAGTAGATTACAACTTCAATCAATTACTCAAGTGAAGAAAGTTTTGGTGTATCTACCAATTCAGATGGAAGTGTTTGCCTATTGGAGCATCAAGGCTTGTGCACACTTCCGCAGACCCAGAATTACCCTGACGTTGTTTAGATATGGTTTTTGTGAACAATATTCTTTGTTGGTTGACTTCTCAAAATAAACTTTCCCGTTTTATTTACATTTTTATTTATGGTTACTTGGGCGAACCTGGGTGAAGACCTCTTTGAGGAGGTTTTCAACTACGTTGGCCACTACATTCTATCTCAAATAACAAAAGTTTTTGGTGCACCTCTGGACTGCTCAGGTCCCCCCAGATCGAGGCACTCAAGCATCCTAGCACCAACTTACATTTGATTATGGACTCCCCTTTGTGGTCCACACAAGTTTTGTTGTTTTTCGCTTAAATGATATTGTATACCGCGCTCTAAGCCCTTGCCTTGGGTCCCTTCTGTACTGTCACCATTCGTGGTGCCTTGTTTCCCATTCTCCTAACAGCTAGTTCCCTAGAAGTATGGGTTTGCATCCCACACCGACTTGCTGGGAACAAGAGAGTTACAGACACTCTCTTGACACAAAGATAGTTGGTAATGCAGGATAAGTGATAGCTATTTCTCTGGGTGATTGCATTAAGTCGCATATAGTCTATCACAAAGAAATGGCTTTCATCACTCATAGGGACCAGCAAAAGAGAAGAATCCCAATGGCTATATGAAGGTTTCAGAAGACCAGACTCTAACAATTGTTTTAACTTTTTGCCACTTAGACTTCTTTGACCTTGACTTCTGGTAGGGTTAGGCCCAAATAGGCTGAGAATTGCCGGTGTGCACCTTATGCAGAACCCCTTTAATTACTATGAAGTCATCAATGACCTTAGAAAATATATTAACATATTCCTCAATCAAGGAATCCTTCATTTGTTGTTATTTGCTAGTAAGTGAATTACTGATTGTTACCTCCACTTGTGCTATAATAGGGGGTTCATCAAGCTCTAAGTCTGGTAGAGATCCACAGCTACAGATGGAACCAACATGTTTAATTAATAAAGTTTAGAAATAAGCTAATGTTTGGTTACAACTCATAGTCATGTGTTGATGAAATTGGACACCAGTATGCTATTGGGCCCACAATACACAGGGTCAAGAATGCTCAGTAAAACCAGAGGTTCACATATTGATGGAATGGGTTCTCCATAGCTATCTAACAATTGAATCAACAGTATACTAACTTGAATCCCCATTTTAACCAATATTTGGGACTTAGGTGATGACGGCTTTATTTAAAAGAGCAAATAGGCATTCCCTTGAGAGCATCAATGGTGGAAGGAGGTAGCTTATCCTTAGGTAACATTACTCAATAAACCAGTCGCTTAATAGACTTAGGGTATTCCAACAGACAATTTTGTATGTTTTTCCTCCTTTTTTTACTTAGACATATTCTTATGGATGAGTGGAACGCAATATCACAATATGGAGAATTACAGGTCCTCATGGTTAACCGTAGTATCAAATAGGACTAGGAACTGCGTACCAATAAGTAAAATGTAACCATTATTTAGGAAAAATACTGGGGCTGACATTACTTGAGCTATATTTAATGGGTAAAGATGAGTAAGCTCCAAGAGATCTGGTGCATGAGGGTCCCACCGTTCAAGATTATAAAGTACAATTTATGACCAGAAGCAACCTTAGAGTGCTTCATCAGGAAAGAAGAGATAACGTTAATGGGAGAACCGATGTCAATGATGGCCAGAACTTTTACTTTATGCATTACTACTTATACTGATTACCATCAGAGCCAAAGTAAGGAAGAATAGATAGCATTGTAAATGATAAACTTGTCAATGAAAATCGGGGGTTTATCCAGAGCAGACTGAGACAAATGGCCTACTTTATTTATTTAGAGTATCAGGAATGTCAAGCCCATCTATTAAAGACACAACGAAGCATTCAGGAGGCAGGTGATTATGAGGTAGTTGTTGAGGCATATATTTATCAGTGTAGGAAGCCTCGCGCCCTAGGCTGACGCCTCTTTTTCTCCCTTTCTGACTTCTTCTTCCATAATTGTTTTTCTGATAACTGTAAAACCTACAATAAGGTCATGGATTAAGTTTGGGTCAGAATTTTAGTTTTTTTCTTTAAAAGTTTAGATATGAGGTCACAATTCATTAGTGAGGTGTTACATGCTTTGTGTTTAGGCAATTACTTAATATCACACTTAATGTTGATGATCGATTTGAAGTAATTTTTATTTCCTTGGAAATGAAACACAAGGGTATGGTTTGCGGAGAAAGTGAGAACTAATACTGCTATTGTATTGCCCAGGGTAATATGGTCACAAGAGGCTAAGTCTTGAGCCTCATAATAAAAGAAGTTAGAAAATTTAATTTAAGATTCTCCCTTTCTTCTGGT
This sequence comes from Massospora cicadina, assembly GCA_022478985.1. Lineage (NCBI taxonomy): Eukaryota > Fungi > Entomophthoromycota > Entomophthoromycetes > Entomophthorales > Entomophthoraceae > Massospora > Massospora cicadina. Next base: position 158,983 of record JAKSZP010000106.1, read on the forward strand.
TGAAGCACATAAAGACTTGTTTCTGGTTATACAGAGTCAATTTGCTTCCAAACTCTTTAATAAAGACGTCCTAAATTTGGTACCAAGAGGTACAATTTTTAAAGTAGGGCTTCATAATCTTGCAAGTGCTAAAGTTTAGTCAGACTTTTCTATGCTTCAATATCTATCTATCTATGGCCAACTACAAAGCGTCCTCTTATACAAAAAAGAAAGGTTTGGATTATCTCCATGATGTATCCATAGTTACCTTTTAAGGTAGTCTTGAAGGAGCTTTAATATAAACAAACATTTACAGTGGAAATTGTAGCTCTCACAATCTCTGAATACTCTGTCTTAAAAGAATCATTCATATGAGATTGGTCAATCTGTTGCTAGAGGAGATCAAAATAAAACTGAAAATTAAGAACTCAATTGCTTATAAGGGCAGTATCAGCTTTAGAACTGAGAACCGGGTATATTTGTTGATTTTTAACGTCCTTATTGGCATACTTATGATTTGTTTCTTGATATTAAACTTCTAAATACTGCATTTGAGAGGTGAATCATTTTCTTTTGGCGTCCAGAGTAGTTTGATAGGATTATTGTCAAAAAGACAAATCAAAACATGTTTTCTTATGGTAGCCACTTTATCATAGTGGGCTGCTAAGATTAAATTTGCATTGTAATAGTTTCATCTAATGTCCATTCTGCTGCTATGTGTCACTCCCTCAATTAATGTTCCATATTTAAGCTTCAGAATTATGGTCTTTGTCTAAAATTAACAAAATACTAGAAGGATCTTTAGGGGGACCTATAGGACCATCACTACCTGAGGGGTCTCATAGTCTTCTAGGGTCCTTAGGAACTTAAGGTCCTTCACAAATGGTAGGTTCAGAGGCTGACTTGGCACAGGCTTTAATGTTGAGCTGGCGAACCCAATCAGTTAAGTTGTTAATTTGGGTCCTATGTAATTGTTATTGGTTAGTTAACTGGTAATCTAGATCAGTTAAAACTCATTCCAATTGTTCTTGTAGGGTCACCAAGGCATCAGTAAGTTGTTGAGTATATTTGTTGCATAAAAACCCACCAACTCCATTGTTGATCCATATAAGTTGTATTTGTGACTTTTTTATCTTCTATTGTCCATAATAGACTCACAATTCTCCCAAAAAAAGTTGAATGCAGTCTCATACAATTTAAAAGCTATAAATATAGCTGTTGGGTTAGGCTAAATTGTTAAATTTTCATGTGATGCAATTCTAAGAGCTGCAGCTGGTGGTGGAGAGCAGGATTGACAGATAAACGGAGCTATGACTAGGGTTGGGCAACACCCACTGAAGTTTTTGAGAGGGAAGCTGTGGTGCACAAGTGCATAAGTTCAACTTGGATAGTAAGTTCCCAATTAGTTTTTTCTCTAAGCTGTATGGGTTGTAAAGCAAAGTTTCACAAGTTGGGATACTTCAGCTGGTTGGATATGGTAGATTGTATTATCAGGGGCTTGAAAAGCTAAAAGTCATAGGCGCAGTATATTTTAAACCTTTTCTATTTTGGATAGGGATTTCTTCCTAGTTGGATTAACCCCTCCAGTCAGATAGATTTTTACCTCCTAAGGGGGTTATTGTCTCAACCGGTTTTATTCATCTTTGCGAAGGTACATCTTTACCTGGTAACCTCAGGAAGGACATCTGGAAGAAAGCAACAGTTTTGTAATTTTCTGGAAAGTATTGTCTTGTTTTTTTTGCAAAAAGCTAAATGACTATTATTCAAATTAACTTTTGTGAGCATCCTGGTGTGTATTTTGGCACTAGTATAATTTTACTTTGGTAATACATTAATCAGTGAGTATGGCAAAACATATTTACTTTATTAAACAATTGGATGTTATATGCAGAGGAGGGATGTGCTTTCAATGAGAGTATAGATACTTACAATTGGCAAATTATCCTTAATATTTGAGGAAATATTATGCCTGGTTCATTACTAGATGGAATTCTTTGTACTTAATAATGGTTTACAAATTTGATTATATACTCTGTATCATTAGAGAAACCAAGTGGATCTAAGGAATTTGTCAGGTGTTTGCTTCCGTTGATAGTTGTCAGCCTCATCAAAAGGTCAAGTCATGTCAAAAACTGACTCAAACTCAATTTTTGACATTAGCCTTACTATCATCAGCAGAAGTTGATAGAGTTCTAGTCTGCTAAGGAGCATCCCGCAATGTATAGTCTAAAGGCTGCATTGCATTTTTACATGCTTGAAACCATGATAAAAATCTCATGTATACAAGAACGAAACCCTCCAATTTATCTTGATGGTGCAACATGTGAACATATTATCTCATTTCACCTAGATCACCCCTTTCATCAACACCTCCTGAGAAAACGGTCCACTTTAGAAATATTTAGTTAACTACATGGTGCATGATTGAGCAATTGCATAGAGTTCTTTGAAGATACAATGGAAGTGTACCATTGAGAGGAACCTCCAAAAGATATGAATTTTATAAGTATGCACAGAATGCTTAATTATTTAGAGCATTGCGTAGCTCATTTAACTATTATGTTAAGAAGAATCATTTTATTACTAGCGCAAGGAAATGAGCTGGACATAACTCAATTGAGAGAGAAGTAAAACTTTTAAAGAGTGAGAACAATAAAACCGTACAAAGCTTAGCTCAATTTTTAATAATCTGGAATACTAAAACGACCAGTTAGATTGCTTGAAGCAGGACGTGGACAACATGCAAGTGAAAAGTATTCCACCTCAAGACCATTACTTACTCTCAAATAATGCACTAGTACCAATACACCAGCGATGGTGTTACAATTAGCACTCAAATTGAACCTGAAAAAGATCACATATATACCCATACTTCAGGACAATTTTCACTCCTAGTGAGAAACTATATTCATATATCTTCAGCTATAAGTACAGCTTGGACGGAACCATTGACAAACAAAATGTTCTCTATGTTTAAGGATCTATGAGCAGAGAAGCACAGGAGGTTCTTGGAGCTACACTTTGACAACATTTTAATTATGCTAAAGTCAAAGAGATTCTTATTGCCAAGATCATAAGTGTAAAGGACAACTAGAATGTAAATTTTTTTCCTCAATAGAACGGGAAATTCTGAATCGACTTTTGGAATATGCAAATTGGTGTTGCCTTATGACACAACAGCTCTATACAATTGAAGCCTCGAATCTAGTAACCACAAAGATAGTACTAATTAGTTTCTGGAATCACACCTGCAATTCCTTATGCACATGACTTGGCTGATAAAAGCCGTTAAATCTTTAAAATCTATTAAGGAGGCTTTTATTAACGCCAAAGCTACTTTTAAAATGGAGTCAAGAAATCAGAGCCACTAGCAACGCTGACCTTATCAAAAAGCTTAATACTTTGCTCAAAGCTACAATGATACGCCTAAAGAAATTGTTTATGACCCAGTTGAACGCAAGTGCCCAATTTTTCTCTAAGTTCAAATGCAAAAACTGTCAGCAAGAAAGATAATTATCGAGAAGTTGTCCTAAGTTAAAGGAAAAAAGAAAGAAGAACTTAAAGAGGAGTTATCAGGATCCGTCAATTGGGTCATACACCAATCAATGGAATCAACGAAGAGGAGCCTTATTCACACGTTGATTCATTGTACTATGTCATTGGAGCTTAAGTAATTGTTGTGCCCGCCTGCCTCATACCCAACCAAGCGAAGTTTGAGCCCGCAGAGCAGCCTTACTTGGATCAAGCTTCAAAGCCCATATAGATCATTGACAGTATCTAAGATGGTGAGAATCTTAAGAAAACATGTTTAAGAAGAATGTGATTGAAGACCACAAGGCACACAAGGCTTTCAAGGAGTTCGGCTTTTTCAAAGAGTTAGGAGTATCCAGTCAGACGGTCAGCGCTATTTTTAATGTGGTCATGACTTTTGGCAAGAGCATTATCAAAATGGAAGTCACCATACATAAATTCAAAGTGTTAGAAGTGCTGGATACCAGCGCTCTAGCTGCTATTATGTCTTTCTAAGTGAAAGAAGAGATTGAAGTTTGCACATGAAATTAAATATCAGGCCAAGTTCAGAACTGCCAGGCTTGAGTCAACCAAATCACAAGAAGCCTATTACGTGTTACACTTAGAATTTGGACGAATTGCCTTGTCTTCTGGATGTGGTTCTTGAGAATAACCATCACAATTTAATCATCAAAAACATTATTCCTAGTTGAGTTTGGAGAAATCAATTTCAATCAGAGTTCAGTCATTCTTTATAATTACCTGATGCCACTTGTGTTTCAAGATGCTTTAAGAAATAGCATAAGAAGCAAGTATGTTTAGTCAAAACTAATCATCCGATTACCAAGTCAGCTATACATTAAAGATGAAGGGAACAAAGAAGCCATACTAACAGTAGAAGCAGAGCTTGGTTTGCCCTTGTACGTCAGTAAAAAGATAGACCTACTGCCTGGAGAACAGAAGGTTATGCTGTTCAACATTAGTATTCATATAAAGGAACATATGATACTTGAGATCTATCATCCCAAAAAGAGCTAGAGAATAGGAGCACAGAGTAATGCCTGGATTGTAAGATTCTACGTATCAAGGAGAAGTCAAAGCTCTCCTTAAAACCTTTTAAGGAACCTTAATAAGATAAAGAAGGGTAAACCTGAGAATTAAGCAAAGATTTATCACTAACTGATTTTTTATCAAATCAAGCAATTTTATGGTATTGAAGAGATTGGGCTGCAAGAGCCATATACGCAGTAAGGGAGTGAACTAAGATAAACTCTTGATCAAAACTCAGATAGATTAAGCAACGGACATAAAACTATGGCTTGTGCAAGGGAGAATACCACAGGATGACACTGGGAGCGCCATACCTTTCCAATTAAGGCCTTACAATCACTTCAAGAGCAAAGAAGAATTAATTTAATAAGATTTACAGAAAATTATGTATGCAGTCTTGTTACACCCCTCCAAGAGTCCTTGGGCGTCACCCCTTCTGCTAGTGAGAAAAAGGAATGGGCCTCACCGCATAGTCATGGATTACAGAATATTAACTGACCTGACTAAGAAGGTTTCATGCACACTACTGCATTTTTGACAAAAAATTTGAAACAACTTGGGAGTCATATTATCTCTCATCAATGGATTTTGCAAGAGGATAACAGCATATGAGAATGCCATCAGAAGTTCAGGAGAAGTGTGCGGTGACTATCAACCAAGGCCTATATGAACCAACGCATATGCCACAGGGCTTATGCAACGCCCCAGATACGTTACAATGAGTAGTATCAGAATCATGAGAAATGAAAGTTTTGAGTGTGCTATCTTCTCAGACGACATAACAGTATACAGCAAAACATTTAAGGATCATGTGGCACACCTGAAAGAGGTTTTTACCCACATTTAAGTGAACAACCTCATACTTAAGAGAAGCAAGTGCTCATTACTAAGAGAAAGTTGAAATTTATCGGACATGAATTGATCCAAAGAGGAACCAAGCCCCAGCAAGGAGTGTTGAAGCTATTGCAAAGATGAGTTAGAACAAGTGCATGAGAGATGTCCAGGTGTTTTGGCATGGTGGAATACTACCATCAGTTTGTGTAAAACTTTAAAGACATCATTGAACCACTCACACGCATGATCAATAAACGAGTACTGCTCACAATTGAACAAGAGAAAGAAGATGCCATCAACCAGATCAGGAAAAAGCTAGTGGAATCCCCAATCATATTATACATGGATTCTGAAAAGACCTTCTAAGTTTATACTAAACTCAGTGACATGAGTTTGGGCGCCATCTCAGCGCAGTTAAAAAGAATAAGAAGATATTCCTATATAGTTCTAATCAAAGATATTCACCAAAGCAAGAGAAACTACACAGTTACTGAACGCAAGTGCCTAGTAGTGATCAGAGAAGTACGCCAATTTCAACCTTATGTTTAAGCGTGCACTTAAAGGAATTACTAACCATGCCTCAATGATATGATTGATGAAAATGAAAGATCCACATGGAAGACTAAAAAGATGGGGTTTTCAGCTGCAAGGTTAATTAGGTGATCCTTTATTGGTCAGGAAAGAAGAACCTAAATGTGGGTGGCTTATTGTGATTACCTATCTTTATTTCAAGCCCATAAGACCAATATGATCTATAAACTTATATAAACCAAGAGGAGAAATAGAAAGAAGAAGACGATGCAGTGAAGGAGTTAATGAAGAGGTGTTCAAGCGTGACGAAATTCAGAGATAAACATCAGGAGAAACAATTAAAGGAGAAATGATTATCATATGTGAAGCTGAGTAACAAATGTTGCTAAACATGATAGGAAACCGTCAAGTAGGCTGCAGAACGCTACAGAAAACATACCATCATCCCAAGGAGTAATTTTACTGGGAGGCATTGTGGACGACATCATTAGGCTCTGGAGCTCTTTGTTGAATGCGCCTACCATAAGCCACTCCCTAAGAAATTTGAGTTTCATCCTGTCCCTTCATGCGCCCTTTCACAACATTTATTATTGAGATCATTAGAAAATTCCTGAAGTTATCTACTGGATAACAGTTTGTCATTGTAGCAATAGATCACTTCACCAAATTGGACAGAAGCGAATGTAGTCAAGACATTTACTTAAAGAATTACCGCTAGATTCCTCTACAACCAGGTCATTACTTACCATATTGCTTCCATATTCTGTTCTTCAATAATAAGAGAAATTCATCATAGATGTTGCGAGACACCTGATGGACTTAGTAGGAGTTTAGCTGCAGTTTTCCACGCCTTACATCCCCTCAACCAGCAGAAGCGTGAAAAAAGTTAACAGAACCATAGAATCAATATTAAAAGAAGATTGAACTTACCATAGATTAATTAAGTCATCTTGTTGCCGCCATCCTTTTTTGCTTACTGGTTAAGCTATCTTAGTCTACTGACACATCTCCATTAAAAGCGCTATACATAAAAAAGACACACTACCAAGCTTGCTAGCTCCAGTGATGGACGCATATAGAAAGAATCTATCTATCAGCAGATACTAAGAAGAGTTATCAGAGAAATTAGTCAAACATAGTTGAACGTCAGCAGCAATTTTATAAGTCACTTTTGGTGAGTAACAAAGAGATGGACCAGAGACCTAAGTTGTACATATCCGAGGTGGGACATAAAGTGATTTTCTGCAATATGTGTGGAGGACAACCAGAGAAGTTACAGGCTGTTTGGATTGGACCTCCATCAGTTTTTATGAGAAGAAGAACTGAGTAAACTAAGAAAGATGATATAACCCACATCACCTATAGCTAAGTCCACATGCGACACTTGAAGTCTTTCCATAGGTCTTGTTTTGGCGAGAAAATGTTGAAAAGTCTCAACTGTAATAGTTATCTCCTTGACATATAGAAAAACCACTATAAAAACACAATATCAATATTAATATGTCTAATACTAACAATCTAGCTGTTCAAAATGAAGATTAAGTCCCAGTTAACTCAGCCAGCGACCAAAAAACTTATAAAAATCCAAAACACGTTTTATAGGCTTCAATCATACTAAAATACCTGATGAGGGAGGCCACTATATATCCCCTGACCATCAATATAATATGGAAGCTGATCAACATGATGCCAGATGACGCGCAAGTATAATACAAGGCAGAAAATGGGCATGACGTAGCAGACAATTCCTAATAAGGAACCCCTTATATACCTTTGTTTTAGTCACTAATGAAGGAGAAAATACCAATACCCCATCCAAAAAAAGCCTACCAATATGTACAAAGATGAGCAATATAAATATTACCAAAACAGGAAGCAAATAATTTCAAAGTCTCCATTGATTGATATAAACAATGTACCCAAGTAACTGTAGTAGCCACAAGGGTCACAGAAACACCAAGAGACACTGTTGAACTCAGATTAGCAGCCATGCATTCACAAGAAGGACAAAATCCACAGTATAACTTATGCAAGAAGTTCAGAAAATCCCAGAGGATAAAGGAATTAGACTCTGAGGGACCTGAAAACAAGTTTTAAATATATAATCGCCTTATGAGAAGAATTTTCTTTTAGAATTTAAATCATACTTCACAAACACAAGTCTCTAAGTAACAATATTCTTTCTATATTCATAACAATAAAATAACGTATTTTCACTAATCTGCCTTTATTTATGTTTTATTTGGTACTAGAAGGCCATTAATATTATTACAGAGAGGGTTTAAATAAACTTTCTGTTTTCAGAAGAGGTTGAGAGAGTTCCAGTATGCTCAGGAGCATCCCTGCTATTTGTAATTTAAAGGATAAACTCAGCTGAAACGCTTGGAACCATAAGAAAAAGTCCCAAATATTTAAGAACAAGACCATCCAGTTCGTCTGATGATGTATCTTGTGAACAAAAAATATTTTGTTGCATGTGGATCATACATTTCATCATCACCCCATGAGTGAGTAGGACACTTTATCAATGATGAAGAACAGGGAAAAGACAGTCTTCAAAAATGTAAAGTTACTTATTGCTAGTTATCTCTCAATCCCAATCATAAACTGATATGAAGGCACAATCAAGCCATAACTATATTCAGCTAAGACACTCCTCATAGTAGAATATTTTTAGTATTTTATAGCCCTTGCGTCAAACATTTAATGAGGTCTGAGATTATTGTTAATATATATACTGCTTAAATTCTGAGTAAGAACATTTCTGGAGAAACTAAAAGGCAGATGAACTAAAAGGACTGGATGGGTCAAGTTGGTATTACTTCTGGAAGCTTTTGAATCATTCCTGGCACTGGGAGAACATCAAGGCTTTGATTGACAAAGTTGATGCTCTGATCATTCTAATATAAAAATTAAAATTCCAAATAATTAGTAGGCTGTGACTATATTGATTACAAGTGAAGAAGATTTCTCCCATAATATAATGGATAGTGGCGCTCCAATTACTGTTATTGTCAGGATTTGAGATGATAAGCAAGCCAAAAACTCTTCTATCAAATCAAGCATTTACTAATTAACTCTTGAACCAGTGTGAAAAGAACTTTATCCTGAAGGAACTGGAACTAGATTCAATCAGGAAGCATCACACATATGAGAATTGATGAAATCATCATTAGGAATCCCATCTCCCCTTCCTGAATCTTGTGAGGCGCCATCCCCATCACTGCATTCACGATGATGAAGCAGTACAATGAGGGCATGGGCCAAACAATCAATCCAGAAGGCAGTAAAAGATCCATATTCTTTGGGGCCACAAAGGTCCTTGAGGCACCATTTCCCTGCACGCCCTTTAAATATTGACGCTTTCAAACACAATAAAGTAGTCTATATTCTTTCCATCTTTTTGTTTTTTGACATCTCCACTATTTTTATCTTTGGGCCCATTTTTGGGTTTTTGGTGACAGTCAAGAGAACTGTTACGCTGAGAGTTATATCAAGCTAATTTGTGATGAAGTTCAAGCTCGCTCTTGATGTAGCTTAATGTCAGTGGTACATCACTTTCAGACCTGATAACACTGAGGTAAAGAGTTTATATTTGTTTACCAAGGAGGTTTAGGACACTTCATATTACTAACATTTCTATTGTTATACCTAAAACAACTATCACCTTATAAATTGGTACAAGCTACTAAAGTCTATGGTGATGAAATCACCTATGAGGAAACTAATTACGATTTTTGGTCAGAAGCTGCTTCTATAGTAAGCACATGTTTATTTTATTTAACCGAGGCAATCCAACCAGAAGCTGGATAAAACCAAAACAAAAACTCCAAAACTAAACCAACCAAGAACATGAACTGACTGCCCTAAACGAGCAGTGGGAAATGCAAAAGAAATAAGAAAACAACCTACCAGGTGGCACAGCGGCAGCTGCTTATCCCACTATGGTGGAGAGGGAGGGGGGGATCAGGAGGATTATCATCATCCTCTAGATTAGCATTGAAGAAGCGGATCAATGTTGATAGCAAGGGGGTTAGGGCATCCGTGGGAAGAGAGTCAAGGTGAAATAGATAGGCGTTAAGATTATCACTTTGGGCCTGGAAGAAAGCCTCTATGAGTTCAGCAACATGGTTTCATCTTGGATGTGGACTTCAGGTTGGGCTAATGTTGCAATGTTGGCTCTGGTGACATGTGTGGATGGGAAAAATCTTCCAGTTCAGTGACATGTATGACAGCAGTGGTGGCAGTTTCTTAGAGGTGTGTGATTTCCTCTTTTGTAATAGTAGGAAAATTGGGGGATAAGGGAGGTGCAGCCTTTTTTAAATTCAGTGACCAATCTTGCCATGGCTTCATGAAAATGGCCTTTTTTGGGTGAGGCCACTGCAGTCTTAGCAATCAGGTGGTCGTTTTAGTATGGAATAGCATTGGGTTTGGGGACATATTGGTTTGGCGGGTCTGGGGCATCAAGGTATGAATTCAGGCAAGGTTCTAAATCATTTGGTTTATCTGGTGGTGGGACAATTTCACCAGATTCAGTCACTTCATCCAATAAGTCCAGTGGATTTTGGTTGACTTGGATTGATACAGTGATAGGTGGATGTAGTTGAATAAGTTTTGGGGCGGGAAAATATTTTGAATTAGATATGGGTCCAGACCTTCTCCTGATTGGTTGGTTTAAGTGTAAATTGGCCAGCTTGGATTCAGGTTGCTAGATTTTGCTGCTGATTCATTGAACGCACAACCTGGGGGGTGGGGGAAGCCAAAATCCCCACTCAAATGTTGTTGGTGTTGCCTCATGGGTGGGATTGGCAGTTTTTGCAGCATTTGAATTGTATTAACATGACTTTTTGGTTTGGTTCAATTCATGGCAGAGGGGGCAAACTGTGTAGCCGTTGTCATTGCAAGCCAAAAAGAAATGGTTGGGTGCAGATTGGATGTAGGCACACAGTAAGATGTGCTGGGCTATGTTTATCTAGTGGGGGTAATGGTAGCCATTGCCCAAGGTGCCACGAGGCACTCAGCACAACTTGGGACAATGAATTGGAGGATAAGTCTTTGCCATAAGTGGCCATCCCTGACATCAACTCCTCATAAAGTCTTTGAGGGGAAAGGTGTGAGGGAGGTTTGCAAAGGTTACCATGAGTGTGGTATCATCTGTGAGACATGTTTGGGTGGTGGTAATGGGGGTGATTTTGTATATTAAGGGTATAGCTGCTGCAGTGGCCGCGTCCTCTTTGGTGGGGAAGCCTACAACAAAATAGCCCTTTTAAGGAGGAAGTCTATAAATCCTGCTGGTGCAAAGGTGGCAGTTGCCAGCTCAATTATTGCTTTGTCAGCTAAAGGAAGAGACGTCCATACTCAAAATGGAGGCAAAAGTGAATAGCTGATTGAGGTAGGGCTAATGGATAGGGGTGGGTTGGGTGGACTCATGTGAGGTGGAGTGCTAAGTCCCTTAAGGGACAAAGCGGCTTGATGTATTTGGTGGAATGGATGAGCCAGTCCGCATGCATTTTCTGAAAGGGCGGTAAATGCTAGTGGGTGGAGCACCGCTGCCCACACTGGGACAGTAGGTGGTGGATATAAGGACATAAAGAAATTGTTGTGGTGAGGCGGTGGTAGAGAATTGACTGTTTTTTAAAATCGCTCAAAAGTGATTTCAAGCAGAAAGAAAAAAGTAAGCACCATGTTTAGTTCATGAGACTTTAATATGATAAAGCAAGGTTTGAGTCTTTTGCTAAACTTATAACTTCTAGTATATAACAGGACCTTATTAAATAGAGAAGCTCCTGATTTATCAGAGTAATATATAGAGGCAACTACACGTTATTCATTACTCAGTATCAGTATATAGTTAACTAGGTCAGAGGAAACATCCAAAAGTATAAATGTGATTCAGGTAAAAAGTGAGCTTTATATTTTTTATTTAACCGAGGTAAGCTGACCAGGGGATGGACATTACCAAATATACGTAAATCTAAGGAAATACTGACAAATATAAAATTGGGCACCCCAGGGTACTCAAGTTACCCCTGTTGCTAGAGGGACTGCCAGGTATGGGGGGGTTGGTGCGCTACTCCAGGGGGTTTCCCCTGCTATGGAGCAGGTGTGAAGGAAAGGGTCTAAGTGGAGGAACCAGAGTGGGAACCATGATTCTATGAGCGCTTTTTGCCTTGGTCTCATATATCCATAGAGCCAGTCTTGGAAGTGCTCCAGTAAGTGGACATGGAATCTGTTAAAAAACCCCATGAATGGTTGGGACCGTGCCCTTGAACGCATCTAGTGCAATTGTGTGGATTGTCCACATTGCAATGAGTATTATTAGGGAGCGGAGGGTAGATGGGATTGGTGACTCGATCTGGAGCGCAAAGATGCTCTTAGATATTGAGAATTCCTGTTCGTTTTGGATCTTAAGCAGGCGTGCGACTTCCTGCCATATAGCTTTGGTTGGGGGGCATGTTTCTAGGCGGTGATGTAGGGATCCCTCCCCTCCACATACTGCACATGTTTTGTGGAGGGAGTTGGAACGGTCCGCCATCCTATAGGTCCTTCTCAAACAGCGCCAGGCGTTTGCTCTTATCCTCAGCTGTAGGAGTGGGTGGTGAGTCATTTTCCACACTGCCTTCTGTGTGGTTAAATCATAGGGAATGTCCAACATATCTAGGTATTCTATCCTAGTTATGTTTGGGGTTATTGCGAGTATATCTCTCTGGGGGTGGTTTTCTGGGTTTCTTAATTTAAATTGGGGGCTGGGTCGTCCCCTTCCCTGTATAGTACCCGTGTTCTCTATGGCCCATCCCATACAGCGGATAGTTTGGAGGATATGTTTGAAGTGAGGGGAGGTTCCATGCGGACCTGTTACAGTAGGGTGTTTGGCAAGGTATAATAGTAGTCTGGGTGGGCTATGTGGGTTGGTTAATTTGAGCTCCTGTGCAAAGTTAGTCCTTGCTGCTCTGGACCAATGTTGTTGCGGGAGGTCTGGAGCAAGGACTTCCTTTATCCAGGTACCTAGGATGTAATTGGCGTGGCTCTCAAAATCTATTAGTCCCATTCCTCCGCTTGAGCGTGGGCCAAATAGTGTTTCCATCCGTATAGGAGGGTGAGAGCCAGGCCACATCCAGCCCTGGATAAGCGCGCGGATTAGAGTTATAAATTTAGATGAGAAGGCGATCGCGTGGGCCAGGTACCATAGTATTGGGGTGATGAGAGAGTTAGCAACTGTAACTCGCCCTGTTAATCCTGGGGTTCTTCCCTTGATGGAGGTGACGCGTTTGGATACCCGTTGTAATAGGTTACTTTCCATTGTCTCATTAGCATATCCCCCTGATTCTAGCCAAATTCCAAGGTGTCAGACAGGAGTGGTGATGGGAGGTGTTGCAAAGGGTAAAATGATTGGGTTTTTTCTTCGCGTGTTAGTATGAGGTTCTGATGTTGTGGCCCAGATGTTTGTGTATTTTCCTAAGAGGATGATTTCTGTCTTTCTTTTGTTGAGCGATGCATTGCTCACCTTGGAGTATTCCTCTAGAGTGCATTCCAGCTGTCAGGCATCTTCGTTGTTTGCTATACCTGCTACGCAGTCATCCGCAAAGACCAGTATCTTGACTGTTGGTTGTCCCTGTGCGGTTATCCCCATGAGACGTGAGTCAGTTACTTGGAGGAGTGGGTCAAAGCTGAAATTGTATAGCAATGGGCTGAGGGGATCCCCTTGTTTGAGCCCTCTGTGTGGTTTAATCTTGTTTGTTAGGAATCCAGGGCCGCATACAGCCATGGTTGCAGATTCTGTTAGGAGCATTGCCCATTTTACGAATCTTGGTGGGAGTTTGAAGGCATGTATACATTCTTTTAGGTATGGCCAGCTAACACGGTCATACGCCTTTTCCTGATTTAAGAAGACCAGGGCACCAGTTGCTTTGGATTGGAAAATGTTTGCAACAGGGTGAATGTTTTTCCAGATTGAAAGCCCTGGTATAAACCCAAACTGGTTAGGTGATAGGACGTCAGAGACAATTGCGCCTAATCTGGCTGCTAAAATTTTTGTTAGAAGTTTGTGTCAGTGTTGGAGAGTGCAATTGGGCGCCAGTTGGCCAGGTTAACTTGTCACCCTTTTTATACAAGGTTATAACGTAGGATTAATGGCCTCCTGGTAGTAGGCGTGTTTCCAACAAGCACTGGTTCATAGACGCCAATAGGAGGGGGGCGATTTGTTGAAAATATTTTTTGTAAAATTCGTAGGGTATCCCATCAGGCCCTGGGCATTTCCTACGTGGTGCACCGCGAATTGTCTTCCAAAGCTCCTCCTAAGTAATTAGGGATAGTATGTTGTAATTTGGCGATGTACTTTGTATCTTGGCAGTTTGTATAAATTCTTTAATTTTTGTGAATCTGTTGGCATTTCGCAATATAATTTGGTGTAATAATGGTGTACTTCTGCCTTGACCTCCTCAGGGTCAGTTGCCACGGTGCCATTGGTCTTGCAGACCTGTGTGCATGTGGGCTGGTTTCTGCAGGAGTGGAATTAGTGGAAAAAGTATGTTGAACAGGTTTTGCCTTCCTTTATGAACTTACCTTTGTTCAATACTTTGATTATAAGTTGGTGTTCAAAGATGAGATTGTTAAGTTGGGCAGATATTTCTGCCCATTTGCGTCCCCAGTTGGGGCTATAGCCAGATCTCAGAGTATTTATCTCCAGGTGGTCTAGTTCCACCAAGGTACGCTTGATTGTGGCCGTGTCTGCGGTGTACTTATGTGATGAAATATGTCAGGTTTTGTTTATTAAATCCTTTTTGATATTTCCCATGTTCTGATGGGATCTGAAGTGAATGGGGCTGTGAATTATGGGTTCATAGCCTCATTTTTGACCCAGTTGGATATCTCAGGTAATTTTATATTTTCCAGGTGAAGCTTTCTCCAAGGCGACACCTGTGTGTGGATTGAGTTGATGCTAACTGCACCATAACCAATCAGTGGTCAGAAAAATTGATCTTTTTTGTTGTAAATTTGGAGATTCTTGAGCGGTGGGATTGCGGGATGAGGATGTGGTCAATGCGACTCATTGATATGAGCACTCACTCACATATGTTGGGCCACGTCATGTGGGGAAGGAGTGGTGAACTGGGGGGAGAGCATCCTGTAGGCCAAGAGATGCCTTCATTGTGCGGAATTCAATGTGTCCAGGTGGGTTCCCCTGGGATTAGGCCATCAATCTGTATTGGGGTTATCCCAGCAGTTGAAATCGCCTAACAAAATGGTATCTGGTGGGAGAGTGAGAGTAGGAATGTTTTCAAAATTTGTTTTCTCTTGGTTGTGGTGCACGGTGCATAGACACATGCTATCAAAATTATTTCCTCTTGGCATGTGATTGTTGCTACCAGGACTCAACCATGTAAGTGTGACGACGAATTTGTAATTTGTAATTTTTTGTTGTTTTGGACAATCACCCCACAGTGAGACGTCCATACTGATTGTGATGGTGCAACCCTGGTTGACCAGGATCCTTCTTCCCCTTGTAAACAGTGGGTTTCTTAAATGGCAAGATGTCTACAAGAGGTTTTCGCAGGAATTCCAGCTTTTGGCTTGGGATATATGAGCCCTGGCTCCCACGATGTTTAGCGTCCCTATTGACACTGAGGTGCCCGCGGCGCCTCAGGAGTGGTTGGGAGAGCCCTCTGGCCCTATCCCACCGCGGCTCATTTTGGCCATGCTCCGCGTCTGTACTCCAATTCTTTCACTGCCATTGTTGGTTCCCTTGATCTGACCCAATGATTCATGGGAATTGATGTTTTTTGCATTTGCATCAACCTTTCCCGCACAGGTCTCATGTTGATTTGATGCGGATTGTTGATTGGATTCTATATTTTTGAGGTTCAACTTTGGTGAATTGTGCACTGCATTTTCGCCCAAATTGAGGTTGCATTGTTCCTCAGTATGTGCATGACTGATGTCGCTTTGTGACTCAGTCAGGTTACTGTGAAATTTTTTGACCTGGGCATATTGTTCTGATTGGCTGGCTCAGTGAATATCCGAAATATCCACCTGAATTTGTCCGGGGTTAATGGCGGACTCTGCTTGTGCCGCTGCTTTGGCCGCTGCTTGCTTGTGGGCTTTTTGTGCCACTTTACATTCTTTGCATGTAACTGGGTCCATGATGGAGTATAGTCCATCTTCTCCCCAGCAGAATGAGTGGTGACCATCAGTTATTTTAGTGAAGTTTTCATTATCTTCATTCATTGTTTCCTCACAATAATCATTTTCCATTAAGCCCTCTTTCACAGGGCATGTATGTTACTTGTGGCCCAGTGAGCCACAGTGGTTGCAAATGGGCGGTGCACATTCCGGTGTAACTCAGATGCAGCTGACTGGCCCCCATCTGCAAAGTGAAATTCTGCTGTGTGGAAATTCTGGATAAGTCCTCTTCCACTTCTGGGAAGGGGTTGATTATGGCGATAGCTTTGCCCATGCACAGGTTGGGCATCAGGCGAAATTGCTGTAATTCAAATTGTTGAATTTCTCCGTAGGCCATGAGACCTTTGCGGAGCTCCTCCTCAATTACTTTATGAGGAAGGTTGGTGGGGAGCGAGTCAAAAGAGATGAACAAAGTTTTCACTTTGTTCCATCTGGTGCACGCGGTGCGCACAATTTTTTTGCCCTCAGGGAGGGCAATTTCCACACAGACTTTTGCTGTGGCATTGGCTTCATTGGCTGTTCTGAAACTAATATTGATCCAGCCATGGCCGATGTTGTTGGTGGCTACGTACACTGCATGAGGGAAAAGTGAGGGCTGTGCCTCACATGTTTTCTCCCACAGGGTTGGTGACTCATCCCCAAAGAAGAGTATGATCCTGTGCTACACCTTTGACAAGATTGGTTGAACTGAATGTACATACATTGCGCGTGTTTTACAGTGAATACCATAAGCCCAGACGGTGTCTGAGTTTGCAATTTCTTTGCGGATTGGGTTCCTGGTCCCCCTCCAGGGCGTTTCTTGCCCTTAGTTGCACCATTAAGTGCACCGCTCGCCACGACGCTCGCCCATGTTGTATTATTCTTATTGATAAAGTCGCCCATCTCTCCTGTGTGTGATTATCCAAATTTGCTGTTTGAATCAAATCGTAGTAACTAAAGTGATTGTTATGAGAAAGAAAAAGTTAAAAAGTGAGCTTTATAAAAATGATTTCAGTGAGTATCTATAGACAATTACTCAGCCTTTAATAGTGGTGGAATGTTTAAGAGTATTTGTATCATTGAGTACAATGGTTATAATAAAGATAATGGTGCCCAGGTTTTTTAGGATTGTATAAAAGTAATGATGAAATAAGAGTGACAAATAGGAATGGTTTATGAATTTAGATGAAAAATTGACATCTGCATGCGCTGGAAGTATGACGTGTGTATCCACACCATAAAGAAGATAATAGTGAAAGCATATAGATTAATTATAAAGGCCCAAGTCATGTCAACACATTATATGATAGGTTATCTAAATAATCACCTTTATTATGCAAGAACTTGTTTGCATTTACCTAAGAAATTATGGACACTGAAGAGAAATTAAAATAAAGTTCTTTAGACTTTGTGTTAGCAAGTGTCATGTGAAAATTGACCATCTAAGATAGGACAAGCTTAAAATGGTATTAAAATTATAACTTTAAGCGTAAAGTTCATAAATTCTTTATTCTCACAGTATATGTAAGTCATTAAGATTATATAAAGACCTTATATCTCAATAGTAATTGTTGCAGTTATAATTCATATACTGGCCTATTACAGTATAGTTATTTATAGATAACATTTTGGTACGTGATTGTCCATAAATCCTAAAAATGTATAATAAAAACCTACAATGAATATTGACCTCTTAAAGGCAAGTCATGGCATTGAAAATTCTTTTCAACACTCTTTTACATTTGAAGTTTTTAGATAAATGAGACAACACAAAGAGCTTTAATTTTTAGTAAAATAACTTTTTAATCTAGGGAAATATTAAACGCAGCTTTTATTCTCTATTTGAACCCAATATATATTTAAGTTCTATGAAGCGCGGCAAGTTTTGACTTCAACTTTACTAATTTCAAATATTGCTTACTATGTATAACTTAAAATTTTGATAGAAAAAGGTATCACTAAAAGTTGTTTTAGACCCTTTAGTCTATCTTAGCACTAAAAAGAACATTTAAGATCGTTTAGCAAAAAACAATGGAAATATAGATGACTAACTATCTAAAGGAAAAGTTGTGTTTTATAACTAGGTAAATTTTTACAATAACTGTAGACTCATTTAGTGGACTGCTGTGAAAACTGGGAACTTTTGGCCACTTAACTTCCTTTTCTGGATTAAGTACTAATGTTAAACTCTAAGCTACCTTTTCCTGATTATAGATCTCTCCAGCTCCCTAAATTTCTTGTACAGGTTCTTTATATGTGCAATCAATATTAGTTAATAAATAATCTGATAAAATATGTGGGCGATTAATACTAGTATGAAGACTTTTTTCCATTTAAGCGTTTCACAACCAAATATTTCTCCATATCAGGGCTCTCCATAGGATAAGAGCAATAATCTCCCTAATCCACTGGTGAAAGTACATATAACCCATCAGATAACAAGGGAATTCCTCTACCTTCAACTCTTATGAAGTTGCCAATTTATGGATAAAAACAGAACTTAACCTACTAGAAGTAGGTTCTGAAGTTTTAAGGGAACTTCTGCTTTTAAAACTTGACTCCTAATCCTGTCTTAAAGGTCCTCTTCTTTGACTTATATAGCAACTTTAGTTCAGTGCCCTTCTTGGTGTAAATATTTATTCTTTTCTTTTTCTTGACGCAGGAGCTGCAGAGAACTTGGTAAAATATTTAGCCCAGGGATATCTGAACCCTCTACTCTAATCCAAAAAGTAACAAAAATACAACCCTTGTATAACAAACTAGATATTTATTAACCACAAGATTCTGCTGCTTTAAAATAAAATCAAGGCAATATATAAAGGATTTTGACCTCTTACCACTCAGTGTAACTTTCTGAGTAAAATTACATGAATTAATAAAACAACTCAAATTCGCCCATTATAGATTTGCTATAATGTCCTCAGATTCTCCGCCAGCTGCTTAGCGTGGGGCAGCAGCGAAACTCCCCCACCATTTTCCATCAAGCAGGAAAACGCGCTAGGAATGGTTCACCCAGTCATTCCAAACCCATGGGATGATTCGTTCCTCCCAAGGACCTCGAAGCCCACCTTGCTTGTACCCAAGTGGTACCTCGCTGCCCCCTGGAGCAACATGCGCTACAGCCTAAGGATCAAATATAAGAAACTATTCCCATACCACAACCAAGCCATTATCAAAATGGCACAGGCGGTGATGACACCCACCATGTTTATAGATTTACGCCCCTACAAGGGGTATTTTGACCTTGGCTTCACCTGCAAAGCCAATGCTGCCACTGGAGCAACTGTGCCCCTAATATTCCAGGGCACCCCTCTCCCCACAACTCGGACCTGGCTCCCAGTAGACACCACTTTGGTGGTTCAGTTTGCTGGTTTGCCCACCACCTCCCCCTGAAGTGCTCCACCAGGAGCTGATGGACAGTTTGGCAGCCTATGGCTCCAACCCCATCTTACAATTTGTGGTCCCAAATGGGGCCAAACAACTCACTGGGCCTCGGGCATATGCCACAATCAGCCCTGAATTTTATAAAATTGCCGTGTTGATTCCCCCTCACACCATTATTCTTTCAGCACCTGACCATCTGTTTTGGGCCGCGTCAAGGGTGGGCGGACAATCTGTCCATCATGTTTCAAGTTGGACCACTCAAAACACAAATGCCCCTCTTTAACAACTTCTGGCAGATTGGAAGACTCATCCGCTAACCTCTAATCTGCTGCCCACCCTATACAAGTTCTGGTATGGGGCACAATCCTACCTCCCTCACCCCCAAAACTGGAAGCTGCAGCTGCACCTGCACCTGCAGCCACCAATAATCCTCCTCCTCGCCCCAATGCCACAAATGATTCCTCTAATCAATCTTCAGATTGGATCCCAGTTCAATCCCATGCTTCCTCAATCAAATCAATCAAACCTCAACTGTATGCTGATTCCCCAATCCAATTAAACCAAAACCCATGGGAGTTATTGGCTGAAATTGACGAATCAGGTAAGCTCATTGAAGAACCATCTCTGAAAATCTAGCGGTTTGTTAATGCAGAATGGGACGCCAAATACCCCTCTCATCTATATACCCCACAGCTAAATGCCAAATCATTTTGCAGTGACCACCAGCTTACAATCAAAGCAGCTGCAACACCAGATTGTTGTCACCTCCTCAAAGCTGTCACCAAATTAGTGGCGATGATCACAGGAGGTATTCCCCCTCCTGTTATCCCCTCAACCCTCACCCAAAAAAGTAAAATCACAGTGAACCAGATACACAAAAATGTTAGTGATGCTATCCAGAACGTAGTAACTGTAGCATGGAACTCAAAAGCAAAAATTACCTGAACCAACATTGCCACATTTGTTAGACCCCCAGATGCCCGCATCAAAGCTGAGAAAGCTTTAACCAAATATCTCAGTGCCATTTACCTAGCTGGCAATTCCATGAAATTCCAATTATTAGAGATGTCAAACTACATGCTGAAGATGCCCCAACGCCCTTGCTGTCTGCCGTGATATGCACTCTACTATGAAAGGAAGAAGCTGCTGCAAAGATAAGCCCCCCAACCCCCCTCCCCTTCTGCCATGGAGGGATAAGCGGTTTCTACTGCCCACCTGGTTGGTTGTTTTTTTGAAGCATCTCACTCAATCCACTCATTAGGGCGTTTTGTTTGAACCAATTAGTTATGTTATTTTTTAGTTTAGTTTTAGTTTTGGTAATTTCCATCCCCTGGTTGACTTACCTCAAATATATATAAATATATAGAGGTTTGCCGCCCAACTCTTCTGTTGGCACCCCAATTTGAAACAGCAGACGTTGCTAATGAATTCATCCCCCAAGGTCATGTGAAATGATGATCTTATTAATTGGTTTAGTCAGTCTCTCTCCCATATTCAAAATGAAACCCTCTTGGTCTGAATAAAGGAACATGACCCAAAGACTTTACTCAACCTCAACGCTTCACCCTTATCAGGTTAGCAACCTGATTAGGTAATGGGACCCTTACCCATAAACAGCATGTCATGATATTAAAAGTAAAAATTTCCAGTTGCTATCAAGACGTTGTTGATTGACTAGCAAATCCTTTAATCCCACAGTTGATTGGCAACAAAATCTGATTGACTCCTACAAGTAAGTAAATAATAAATATATAAATTGACAACATAATTGCTTGTTTATTTTTGGGACAATCCCTGACAAAATTTTTTTTAATCCAGCGGATCAAAACCCAGTGGAAGAATAGGTATCCATTTGGTATAGTTCACCATATAATATTTATTGTATAGAATGATACCTCCCATATCCACTAAAGGCCTCGTCCCTATCAGATAAGCAGATTTTAATCTTGATCAGGTGGGATAATATGCTCGTATCCAAAATCCAAACAACTGCCTATATGGTTGCCACCTAGAATAGAGCTTACAACTGATATGATGAATATCTAATTTGATATAAACTTAGTAATGACAGTCTAAATCGTAACTAAGTTTAATATTAGGAGAATAATAACTTATAAGCCACTAAAATAATAGACTAAAGGGTGGTTAGCCGAGCGGCTAAATCTGCTCCCACCCTAAGTGCAGGTTTTGAGTTTGAAACCTGTACTGGCTAGAAAAACTTCTCGGTGTGGTATATTTATCCCAAGGTCAACCCACCTCAAACAATTTTTTAAATAATAGACTATATAACTAATGGTTAGATTAAGCCACACTTTTTACTAATTATGTCTGACTGTGCCCAAGGATTTGCATAAAGAATCAATTGAGTAGTGATAATTTTAACTTGAAGAGGACTAATATTCTTCATCTGAGTTATAGAAAAGCTGACATAAAACAAGTAAATATCTTTGCTACAGGAACTTAGCTATATCTTATGCAAATGAGTACAATGTTATAATTGGTTTTTGACAAAATCCACATTATAAATATGAATGCTCAAAAAGGTTTAGTACTGAGAAAACAAAAAAGAGATTGTGTTAATAGACAATAACTAAAAACTGGCAAGTGTTACTCAGCATTAAAGCTCTTTATATGTTAAAGATTAATTTTTTATTCATACATAGTTATTATAAATAGGCGTTTTTATCATTGTTATAGGCAATTTGGTAAAAAAAGACTAATTAAGCTGTTAGTACTGGCAATAATTGCAGTAATAAAGCAGAACGGACCTAAAAGATAAAAGTTTAGGATTAAAACTAAATTAAACAACTTTTTAAACTTATAGATGAATACAATATATAAGAAACATTATGTAACAGACAAGTTCTTACTTGGAGTCAGCTCACTGACCTTGGCTAGACTGACATGTGAGGCCAACACGCTGCTAAGGGGGTCTACTCCATGCAGATTAGGAAATAGACAACTTTTTCTTAGATCACCATCATCTTTGTAAAGCAAATTCTCCTCTGATGCTACCTATCATATCATTGATATCTTAGGTAGACTATTTGTACTCTTGGTGAATCTCTTGTTGACACTCTCTGACATTTTTGTTTATACATTGGCCCTCAGGAATCAACAGAAGCCAATCCAAGCTCCCTTGGCAGATCACCCCAAGGTATCCACAATATAGAATGCCTTGCTCAGACAGAAAATATCCTAGACTAGTTACTGTATTCTGCTCAATGGCTAATCCCAGATTGACTACTGGTGATTAGTTCACTTAAACAACTATAAGTGAATTAAAAAGGATAAAAATGAGATTTTGTTGAAAGGTTTTTGCTAAAGTAAAAAGTAAAGTATTTTATACTTCTGGTGAAAAATCAAAAAATAATATTTTTGAATTTTGTAATGTAAACTGGGAATTTGGGTAGCTGTATTGGGGACTTTCAGGATTCCCTAGTAAGACAGCGTCTAACTGCCGCTTACAATGCTTCATCCATTTGTCTCAGTAACTGTATCTGTAAGCTCCTTTCTACAGCGATTACACCTGAACCTGGATGTCCAGGGACCTCCCATCTATCCCCACTTCTGAGTTATGAGTTGTAGCGTCTTCAGATGTTGCTCTTAGTACCAAATCTGTTACATTATTGTCAACATCTGGTTCATGAAATCGCGCTCTGCCAATGAGCCTCACATCACGTTTCTGAACAAAACTCAGAATTAGTTTTTCTGGTTTTTGTAATTTTTGCCTAAAAGTATTAATAATCCCTGTCAGGATAATTTAGTCAAATCAACATTTTGTCATTGGCGTGTAATAGATTTATTTAGGCCCCCAAAGGTAAAAAGGGGGTCAATTTTCTAGTGAATTTGGGTGACGTTGTAATCTTCATTAAACAAATTTGCTGAAGCTTCAAGGTGAAAACTATTTAGCAAAACGTCACTCTTATCATGGGGTAAATTGCTGCCTCGTCCAAATCTATAAAAGGGGTTTGTCCATCTTCATCCGCGGCATATAAGTTGCCTGCACCTTATTGGTTTGGGGGTGAACTCTACTTTATACAATATATGAGAAATGATCTACTGGCCCACTTACAGCCTCATCCGTGACACCAGGCATTCACATGCCTATCATGAAAAATAAAGTCAGACAATGAATTTTGCACTGTCAATAATTATGGGAGGAAGCTGAGATGTTACAAAAAAAAGTATAAGCATAAGAGGAGAGGACTACGCTTGAAGCCCTGTCAAGAGAAACAGTGATCATATCAGTGTATATAAGACCTAGCCTTTATTGAGTTGTCCCTTAACCAAAAGAAACTACCGCCAATAAATCCATTGATTAGATATAATTTTTACAAGGAAAAAGGGTCTTTACCACTCTGAAGCCCCCATTGAGTGCAAAGGTCTAATTCTTTTGTAAACTAAAAGATAAATCTCCATCAAAAGAGTGAGAAAGATTATGAAAATCTAGGGGCATGGTATATAGAATAGAAGCATGTCCTTTTAAAGGCTATACTATATCCCCTCATTTATGTAAATAGAATATACTCTATCATATTGTCTACTTTGAAAATTTCCAAAGTGCACAATTTACCCAGCAAAGAATAATCCCAATAGAAGACTGCTTACGCTAATATGACTGATAATTGTACCGCCTACAAAGTAACTGACTAGCAAACTCTGGAAGTAAAATACTGGTGATCCCTGCCAGGTACCTACTGATGTTACCAGGTGAAGACCTACCTTATTTGATGACAAATAATCTTGGCGACAATAACTATCCACAGATGATGGAGTTTATGAGCGTGACAAGATGGGTCCACTACAACAGTTAAGAAATACCTGTCCCAAGTATAAGAGAACTGCAATTTGGAGCGCCATTGAAATTTACCCAGATGACCCCTGATAATAAGGACTATAAAATCTAATCAGCCAAAGTAATTTTGAGTCTAAAAGCTTTATTTTATGAAACTTTACTAAGCTGGAGGATGAACCAGCTTAAGATGTTCTGCCAAGGTTGCAAATAATATTATGCACATATACACCACTGCCCTCTCCACAGTACCAAAGTGGTAATTACCTTAACTGAGTCTTAATTCCAATCGTTATTACGTCATGCTCTCCACCAACAGATGCAGCTTCTGGGATTGCATCATATGATAATCCAATAATATTTTTATTTTTACCCATCAGCTCCATTACTGCCACCTTAGATTATAAGAGATTTCTTCTAAATTTAGTAAAACCATTGAGAAGTAATTCTGATTAATCAAAAGGAGATAAGTGAGTTACAGAATTATTTTGTTAAGTTGATAATAGAGTTGGTAGAGCTCTTGTTCCAAAATCACTCAGAAAATTGCAAATACCTCAGCAATCAAACATGCTAGATTAGGACAAGCTGTGACCATATTGTAATCCCAGTTGAATGAACAACAGCAAACTTAAAAACTCAATATTGAGTAGTTATTATATTGGATCTGACAGCTAAATAAAAAGTCAATGACCAACTAACATTTGGAGTTTACGTTCAAGAAAGTCCCCTGGACCTTCAGGCGCAAGTTTCTCAAGGCACAAAATGTACCAGAGGCTCAGAGGCCCCCCAAACCTCCGGGTAACCATCTGCACATTGAACCAATTTAATATGATGATCACAAATATTTAATCAAAAACTTGGAACAACAAATGTGGGGTTGGCTGTGAAAGCTGAATGGACATTAAAGGGAACTATGTTGATGCTAAATTGACTTCAACAGCAATTCATGACAAAATTGCCTCAATTCAGCAAAAGTGTTAAATCATGATAACTAGTCAAAAAACCAACTGTCATATACTACCACAAGTATACTAGAATTATAATGCCTCGCCCTTTGGAAGGAACGTTTCCAATACACAGCCATCACAGGATTTACATTTGAAAATTATAGATTGATTAAGGGAGATAAAACCCTTTTAAAGACCATGGCGGCCTAAGAATTTTAAAAGTAATTCAGGATCATCTCATACAAGTTAAAATTATTACCTGATGACCAAAGAGATTCAATAATTGAAGAAGATGATGCCTCTGTTGAAGACCATGAGTCTGATCCCCTTTATACCTTTAGGGGAGAAGAAATTTATGATTGACCAATTTTTAGAGTAATTACACCCAACATGGTTAATGGCGGAGGAACAAACAAAAGCCCAGATAAACTAAGTAACTCCAACATAAACAATCGAAACTTACATCTAATTATTACCCAAAAACGACAAGCAATTAACATTAAATTTATTCAAAGCCCTGAAGCAAGGTATATTGGAACAGCGACATCATCCAAATACTAACCAGATCAGCATATTAAAACTTGTGTGAAGAAGCAATACTCAAAGGCTAATTTTCAGTTTCAAACCCTGAAGCGGGATTTGAACAAGGGGCTACTAAACATCCTGGTACAGGTATGCTACTGCAAGGCGGATCTTGTAGATACAGGCATTAAGTAAAATGGATGCCGCCACCAAGTGGAGATCAAAAAGAGACTGACAAGGGGCTCATGAAGCCCCCACAATATCACTATACCCACTCCCATTTTTTAACTTTAAAACTTATATTTAGGCATGTAGTATAAAATCACTTCGTTTTATTTTTTTTTAAATTTATTGCGGGGAAGGCCGACCATGGGACGGACACTTCCAAATATGACTCAGAAGAGACAAAACTTAGTACCAGGGAAGGCACCCCAGAGAAGCGATGCTATCTCTTGTTGCCACCGGAACGCCACTTATGGGGAGGGGGAGGGAGCGTGTGGAGGGGCCGAAGCCACAACTGAACATGTGTGGATGAAGGGGTCTGATTTAATGAACCAGACTGGGAACCAGGAGGAGACCAGCTGTCAGTGACGCGGTGGGAGGTATCCAAACATCCACGCTTGAAAGTGGTCCACCAAATGAGACCGGAATCTGTGGACAGCTTCTGGGAGGGGGGGGTGGAGCCTGCGATGACATCTAAGACAATCGTGTGGATGGTCCACATGGCGATTGCAACCACCAAAGCATGGAGGGAGGGTGGAAGAGAGGGGGCCATTGATAGAGCAAACATATCTCTTGACAGACTGAAGGGATGCGTTTGATCCTGGCCCAGTAGACGTTGAACTTCGCGCCATATCACTTTGGAGTTAGGGCACTTCTCCAGGCGGTGAAACAGCGTTCCATACTGGCCACACATGACGCAGGATGAGTGTAAAGCGTTAGAGTGCACAGCCATATGGTACACCCACCTCAGGCAGCGCCACACATGGGAGCGGACTTGAGGCTGCAACAGAGGATGGTGTACATATTTCCAGATAGTTTTTTGGGTCTCAATGGAGTAAGGGATGTCCATCATGTCCAGGTAGTCCACCCTGGATAGGACATGTGGCCGAATGGGGATCACGCCATCATGGATGGGTAGCCCCTGTACCTCTTGTGTGAACTGAGGAGAGGGGCGGCCTCTTTGGGTTGTATGTCCACTAATATGAATTCTTCACTTAGCACTCCGCATGGAGAGTAGAATTCGTTTGTAGTGGGTTTTAGTCCCGTGAGGACCTGTGGCCGATGTGTGTGATGTGAGGTTTTTCATCAGGTAGTGGGGGTTTAATAGATTGTTGAGGCCCAAGGTGTGGAGAAGTTGGAGCGGGCTGCGCAGGACAAGTGTTGGGAGGGAAGTGTAGGGGTGGTGACGGCCGCAATTCAGGTGCCCAGGATCTTGCCAGCATGGGCTTTGAAGTCAAGCAGGCCCATGCCACCATGATGATGAGGGTCAAACATGACCTCTAGCTGTACTGGTGGAGGGCGGCCTGACCAAAGCCATCCTTGCAGCAAGGCATACAAGGATTTGAGGAAGCTTGGGGAGAAGGGGATGGCGTGGGCTCCAAACCAGACTTTGGAGAGGAGCATATAGTTGGCTAAAACAACCCTGCCAGTAAGGGAAGTAGGGTGGGCTCTGAGAGAGGCGATTTGCTTCGTCACGTTGTCCAGAATATGGCACTCCATTACTGCTGACGCGTATCTGCCTGCCTCCATCCACATGCCCAGATGGTGTGCCAGTCCTATGGTAGGACGAGGCGCAAAGGGGAGCACCAGTGGGGCGGTGTGTGTTGAGTTAGTAGGGCGAGGACGTGGGTGAGCAGATGGGCCAGGTTGTGAACTAATTGCTGGGGTCCAGCAGTTCTGAAACCGACCAAGGAGGATGATTTCGGTTTTGGAAGCGTTCAGTGCCGCGTTGCTTACCCGGGAATACTCCTGGATGAGAGCTTTAAGAGCGCGTGCATCTTGATTATTAGAAACCCCAACCACACAATCATCTGCGAACGCCATTATCTTGACTGGGGCTTGGCCTGGCACATGGACCCCGGTGAGTTGGGCATTCACATTTCGCAGTAGTGGGTCAAGGCTGAAGTTGTATAGGAGTGGGATGAGGGGGTCCCCTTGTTGCAAGCCCCTTTGAGGGCGGACTACTTCCGTTAGGAAGCCAGGGCCACATACTGCCATTGTTGCAGATTCCGTGAGCAGCATCACCCAGTTGATGAAGCGAGGGGGTAGGCGGAATTGATGGAGGCAGGCCCTAAGGTATTCCCAGTTTACTATATCATAGGCCTTTTGTTGGTCCAAGAATACAAGTGCCCCAGAGGCTGTGGATTGACATACATTAGCCACAGAGTGCACGTTATCCCAAATCGACCTTCTGGGTATGAAACCAAATTGTTCTGGGGAGATGGTGGCAGATGGTACAGTCCCTAAACGGTTAGCCATGATTTTTGTTAAAATTTTAGTGTCTGTGTTTGTTAGAGAAATGGGGCGCCAGTTGGCTAAGTCTAGCTTATCCCCTTTCTTGAAGAGTGTGACGGTAAAGGCCTCATGTCCTCCTGGTAGGAGGCGCGTTTCCAACAGGCTTTGGTTAAGTGAGGCGAGCAGCAATAGGGATATATATTTGAAATAATTTTGTAGAACATATATGGAATGCTATCTGGGCCTGGGCATTTTTGGTTTGGCGCACCACGAATGGCTGTCCATAATTTGGTCATAGTAATCAAATTCATTATTTCCAGGTATCAGAAAATGGTGCAGATGTGGGCTCGGTTGAGAAATTCTGCCACTTCAGCTGGCTAAATTGGATCAGATTGGTACAACTTGGAGTAATACTTTTGTGTTTCAATTGCCACTTTGGCTGGTGTATCCACAATGGAATCATCCAATCTTCGCACCTGAGTGCAGGCCACGCTCTGGCGTGGTGCAAAATTTTTTTTAAAGAAATATGTGGTGCACTTGTTGCCTTTTGTGATGCATGTGGCCCTGTTCTGAACACAAACCCAATGTTTGTGTTGCCTTTCGAGTGCGTTGAGGTGGGCGGCTGCCTCCACCCACTTCTGGCCCCATGCAGAGCTGTATCCTGTAGCTGGGATGTTGGACTCCAGGTGTGCCAACTCTGCCAGAGTGTGCGAAATGACCGCCGATGTGGCTCATGAGCATCTGGAGGAGAGATGATGAGAGTGGCAGATGGTTTCATCTTTGAAAGTTGCCCATGTGGAAATGGGGTCCATGCAAAACAGTGCAACAAACTTTTTTGCCAAAGTTGCCGCTTCCACCCACATGGAAATTCTCGGTGATGTGAGCTTGGAGGGGCGGATTTTGTACCAATGTGGGGCCTTAGCAGCTGTGACAGGTAGGTGGTAGGTTAGTGAGACCAATCTATGGTCAGAGAATTCAATTTTTGTCATTTTGAGGTGGGAGATATGGGGTTGGAATTTCGCTGTTGTTAGGATAAGGTCAATGCGGGTCATGGATCTTAGTTGGCCGTTGTGGACATGGGGATGCGTCATGTTTTTGAGCAGCGGGGCATGTCGCGGCAGTGCATCCATTAACCTGAGGGTGGCCTTTAGAATGCGCAGTTCTATGTGACCCTGGGGGGCGTGGGGTGAAGAAGGCCACCGGCCCATTGGTGTTTAGCCAACAGTTCATGTCGCGAACTAGGAAAGAGTCTGGGGGTAGCTGGAGGAATTTGACCAATGAGAAAAATTTCTGACACTTGCGTGCACCATTTGGGGCATAGATATTGACGATTGCATGTGCTACATTAGCCCACGAGAAAGTGACAATGAGAACTCGGCCATTTAGGAACGTTTCTGAAGATAAAAATTTGAAAAAATTATTTTTCTGATTTAGCACCCCATAGTGCTTCGACCAAAAGGATAGGGATGGGAGGAGCATTGTTTTCCAAGCTTCCTCATAACCTCATGGACAGTGGGACTCCTGGATGGCCAGGATATCCACAGGTAAATTGTGTTGTAAAAACTCAGTTTCCTAGCTCAGGATGGGGAGGCCTTGAGTCCGGCGATATTCAATGTCCCTAAAGTGAAGGTTTCCCCCATCGCACCTTAGGTGTGAGGGGGTGGGCACCTGGGCCCACCAGCCTCCTCTAGATCCCCACAGGCCTTCACAGCAGCGTGGGTGTTAGCAGCAACACTATCGGGGTTTTTGTTAATTTTTGCAGAAAGAGTTGCATTGGCTTTAGCCTTCACTTTTTGTTTTCCCAATGTTGGCCAAATTTTTTGCAGTGCGGATGAATTCAGTGCACCGTTGAGCGGGTCAAAAATTTTTTTTTTTTGGGATGGGTCTCAAGTCAGTTTTGACTGGAGTTTGGGTGCAACGATTGGGTGAGATCATATCCCCCATTGGATCCTCAGATTGAGTGGCCTGCTCAGCATGGGCTTCCCAATCTGATTGGTTGATGGATTCCCAAGTTGCTTCCACCGCAAAGGTTTCCATGTCCTCCTGGCGTTGTGAGTGTGGGATAGCGGTGGTGGCTTTGGCCGCTTCCTTGGCCGCAGCCCTGCGGGCCTGCTTGGCCTTCTTCCCTCTTGTGTGGGTGATTAGCTTTACCAGTAGGTAGCAGCCTTGTGCTCCCCATGGGAAAGCCTCCTTGGTGCTTGCGGTTGGTTTGTAGTGCGCCTCTCCATTGGCCATGGCTGCTGGGGGTGCTCTTGGAATGTGATGCCCTCCTTGGTGGGGCATGCATGTGCCTTATGGCTGAACGCATCACAGTGGGTGCAAATGAGGGGACGCACTGTCCACGGTCACCCAGAATGGGTGGGTGGTATGCCCTGCAATATCAATAAAAGTGGAGTGCGGATCTGGGTTAGGTCCTTCAATCTCCTCAGTTGGGGTCAGGACTGCGATGGCTTTGCCGGTGCACAGGTGTGGCATCAGCGTGAAGCGTTGTATTTCAAAAGATTATATTTCGCCATATACAGCGAGACCATCTTTCAGGTGTTGTTCCAAAATGTCACGTTTACCATAGTAGGCAAAAAGTTAAACGTGAGCAAATTTGGTTTGATTTTGTCCATCTGGTGCATTTGGTTTTGATGACCCATTGCCCTTTGGGGAGGTCAATCACTATGTGCACTGCTGCAGCCTTGTCTGCTGCCTCTTTGCTTTTGAAACCTAGGTCCAGCCAACCGCATGACATGGAGTGAGGTGCGACGTACACCGCGGTTGGGAAAATTGTGTGCACATCTTCACAAAATTTTTCCCATAAGGCCATTTGTTGGATGTCCAGAAACACGCGGACTCCAAATTCCATCGACAAAAGTGGCTGGGAGTGTGGCGTGTTGATATACTGGTTGCATCGTGCTTGCCATGTGAGTATCTCCGGGGAAATAGTGACTACTGGTTTTTTAAAATTTTTGTCTATTCTGCCAGTTTCTCCGGGGCGTTTTTGAACGTTGGAGGCCGCGGGCCTTCCACCTGCTCCTCTTATATTACTTGCCCAACTGCTCCCTGACATGGGTGCAGACTAATCTCCTCTGTGAGATTATCAAACTAGAATTAGTCTTGAATTGAATAGGTTGCAAAAGTGATTGCAACGAGAAAGAAAAGTCTTTTCCACTTCGTTTTATTTAATTAATAGCCTTTTACCGCAGAATCACAATTTTTATCTTTTGTTACCATATACATTGTCTTAAGTTAAGAGATCACCAGTAACCAATCTGGGATCTAAAGAACAGGAAAATTGCAAAAAGGGATACCCTAGTTCTGATAACGCCAATTGAGAAGTTAGTTGAGGATTCCGTTGCGTCTTGTGTCAAAAGGTAATGTGCTGAAGTTAAATCAGAGAGTGGCAACAAGATTACAACCATCAGGATGATGAGCAGTTCCAAACAGCAACCATTGCTAGAGTGGGTTAAATCATATCAAGAATCTGAGAGGATCACCACGCCCACCTAAGAAGACCAACTAGTATCTAATATGTGTACTACAGAACCCCACAACAGTAACTTGGCCGCCCAAGTTAAGCGAGCTAAGGCTGAGGAGCTGATTATGGTGCTCGCTACAAAGGTGACACCATAAGTCATATTGAAAAGTGTGAGATTCCTCAAAAGCAGATTGATGTTGAGGATATGGAGGCCTATCACGGCAAAGATTTCTCTGAAATTCTGGCAAGATTTGAGAAAATCATTCATCTAAGGCTCTGGTTTATGAGACTTAAAGTGTCAGATTTATGAACCCAACTTAAACAATGTCAAAAATACCTTTATAAAGAGCCTGCGCTACTTCCACACCAATTATGAGTAAAACTTCAGCTGTAAAGAAGATTTAAGTCACCATTAAAGAGATTAAGGAAAGACTGCTGTACCAAAAAATGAGAATGGATCAACATCTGCATAATTAACAGATATTAAGAGCTTTTAGACCAGCACTCTTACATGCTGTACACCATTGTTCAGAATTTGGATGAATTGAAGGCTCAACTGTGGACCAGACTACAGATAGAACCTACTCAAACAAGCAGTTACCCAGGTAGAGACACCAACCTTGGCTATCTAATTGACTGCCACGCCAGCACATATGGTCATGCTGAATCTATTAAAGAGGACCCAAACCTTAGTCCCTACCTAAGAAAATGTATACACCTAACGAAGGAACCATCGCAGGTTCCCTCCAAATTTACAAAATCAGTATGGATGGCACAAGTGATCACCATAAAGCTCTCCATGTACAAGGTTGCATAAATTGCGAGGCCCATGAGGTTCTCAGTGCAAGCCTAAGCCATGGCTTAACCTGGATTAAACTAAGAACATTCACATTTCAGTTTTGGAAGTGATCAAGACATCCAGAATATGAAGCAAGACTTCCTGCTCATGAAGATAGGAAAGAACAATTGAGGTGATAATTATGCTTCATGTTGCTACCTCAAGGATCAACAACTAAAGACAACAGAAGCCTTAATCTACAGACTACAAAAAGAGTGATACAGGGTTCTTTAAAGATTCTCCCGCTTTTAAGATGCACAAGATCTTAGCCATTAAGACTGCAATGTCACTGAAAGTGATCAAGGAGGCTTTACTTAATTTCAAAGGAACTTATAAGTGGAATATATGGCATCAGGACAACCACCTCAGAGAACAAAAAGGACTGGCTACGTTGCTCATGATAATAGTTAAATCCTGAATAGGATTTAAATCTGTAGATTTTCATATCAGAGGGAACTTACCCTAAACAAGTGTCATAAACTTGAACACAAATGACACTATTGTTGTAAGTCTTGGGGAGTGTCCTTTGGCTCTTGATCGAGCTATCTTTCCATTCCCAAATAAGAAAACACCGAAGAGGATGGCGGTACCCCTCATCACCCAGGGCGATCTCGCCCACATAGTTGACGAGTGATGGGTAAAAGCCCATCTGCTTCGGATCCCACCCCCAATTCCCTCACTCACCTCATCAGAACTGTTGCAGGGAATTAGTGAAATCTGTGCTGAGATCATCAAACTGAAATTTGTTGGACCTAATTTGGGCAGCAATCGGGCTGATAGCCAAAATTTGAATGGCTGTAAAAGTATGAAGAATGAGATATCAGCTGGATCACCTGACGGTTCCAATTTGACCCCTAAATCAGTAGAACAAATATCGGGCGCCATCAACAAGAGTTCAAAGTCCTCTGATAGTAATTTGGGCGTTGTGCCCGATGGGATACTATCAACTGAACGAATGGTTAAATGACCAAGTGCGGGCAGGTTGGCCATCCCAAACCTGTTCCCAACCAAATGGTCCCAGCCCTATATGGGATGGCCTTGGGGGATTCCTGTCACTCGTTGGGCCAAACGCCGTCATGCTAACTGTCAGAAACATAATTGACCCCTGGTCCAGATGTTTGAGGTCAAACTGACAGAGACTCAGCCTGCTGCCAAATTTTGCAATGTCAGTTCCCAAAGAATAAACCCCCCACTATCAACCAATTCGCCGGTTAGGCTGAATTTGTGGATTCTGACCACGCCTTATCACTACCCAATTGACCACTATTTAATCAGTTGCAAGGCACTGAGAAGATTGTTGGTCAATTTTCTTACTTTATTTCCCAAAATAAAATTTTATCAAAAACCCCAAATTTTTATCTCCTTCCTTTTGACCACATTCTATATGGCATTTCCCTGGTGGTCCACCGCTCCACACTCTGGGTGGGCCCTACCAATTCTCTTGGTTACCATGGTTCCCTCCATTGCCAATTGGACTCAACAAGTCCAGAATTTTTGGCTCTATAACCCTGTTCTCATGACCTTCCAGCAGCAATATACAGGGATCTTATGGCCCTATGTCCGCCAACTACAAGAGAAAATGCGCCTCTCTACCACCCCCTGTGAAATGGTTTCAACAACCAAGTATCTCACAGAAACTATCCCAGTAGTTTCCACCCCTGTTACCAGAACCCCTGGATCTGAAGTCTATTCAGTGTGGTTTGCCGTCAGGATACTTCTAACCCTGACATTCTGCCACCATTTCATGATATCCTATTTCCCAGCTCCATATCAAGTCATATTGTTGGCAATGCCTCTGGCATTCTGGCTTGCTTTCTGGATGCTCACGCATCCCGACTGGCAGGCCAGTCTAAATCTCTTCTGCTGTTTCCATGACATAATTGACCAACCATTACTTTCAGCCATTTCCACCTTGGTTTTCGAATTGGGCGCTGCAGTGGTTACCCTCTACCAGATGAACGTGCAATCAGTTTTGTGTTGTTTGTTGTTTGTTTGGTCACTTTCTGACTTTGGGAGAAGCATCCACTTTATTTTGAGAAACTTTCTTCAAGCCACCCAAGAAGTGGAGACTGCATCTTCTCATACTCTCTCTGACCAAGGAAAAGGATCAAGTATCCCCTCCCAAGAGATCGCCAATCAGGTTCTCGATGCTCTCACTGAAGTACAAATGAGGATGTCAATTGCACTCAGTAATGCTTTGGCGATATCTCATGCCCAACAAAGTCTCGCGTTGTTGGACGCTGTAGATGGAGATGCCCGCCATTGGGTGAGAAGTCTTTTACGTTCTTCCTCACAAAAAAAAGATCCCATTCCCCTGCTGGCTGCTGTATCAGATGCCCTAAAACCCCATGTGTCCCAATCAAATCACTTACTCAGACTACTCCTAAACATGACTGAAGCCTCTAGTTTGGCTTCTCTGATTTCCACTTTTGTGAGCTGGCTTCCGCGTCAGACCTATCTACCAACATGCTTCAGGCAGTCTTTAGAGCGAGTTTGAATTTGGTTTCCATACACCACGAGGCCTGGTCTACCATTCAGAAATCAGTGGATCAGATATGTGCCACCGCAACTAATATCAAAGCGTTACCTCGCCATGCTTCCCCATATCAGAAGGGAAACTTTATGATAGGATTTCCTAACAAAGACATAGACGATGCGCCTGACGCTAGAGTAGCTGTTGAAGTGGATCCCAACCCCTCCATAACCCCTGAGTCTGAATTGCCACTTCTAGAGTCAACTATGAATGACTCTGTTCAAGCCCAGATGGAAGAAATGATTTCTCCCATACTTGTACTTCCAATTTTTGCCTCAGCTAAAAACCCTGACCCTGAGTTCAACATACCCACTATCTCTTCAGTCATTCTCAAGTCAGCCGAATCTCCAAATAAACAGAATTCCGCTTATTTCCTTGTCCCTATGAGAATCAGTGTCAGTCCTCATCATGTATCCTTTGAAGCTCTGGTGGATACTGGAGTGGCGGGGAACTTCATGAGCGTCGAGTTGGCACAACAATTAAAATTGGAAATGGATGTGGGTGCCTCAGTAATGGTGGCCTCATCTGCTTACCAGTCTTCATATGTCATTTGCCGACTGTTACACTTCTCAATCCACCAATATAACTTCTGCAATCAGTTTTTGGCCATGTGAACCTGGTATTCCCGGTGATCTTGGGTGTGGGATGGTGGCGTCAACAACATGTGAAGATTCACTTAGAGTCTAATACATTGTCATTTTACCAATGATGATTCAGAGGGAGAGTTCCCTTTAATTGACACCCTCAAAAAAATACAAGGAACCAGCTCTATCACTACCTTAGTTACCTCTGCGGGCATCCCAGCTGATTTCCCTGAAAGCTTAATGCAATACTGGGAAATTTTCAATATGGAAAAAGCGGACTGTCTGCCAAAACATTCCAGGTATGATTGTGGATTTTGAACAACCGTGGAATTGGTGAACATCAACTGCCCACTGTATCCTCATACAGCGGAGGAAGAGGCCGCACTCAATACCTGGTTGGACGATATGTTAAAAAAGGCTGGTTGTTCAAAGAAACCTCTCCGTCACCTCCCCTATTGTATTTGCAAGAAAATCAGATGGATCACTCTGTCCTTGCATAGATTATGGTCACCTGAACAAAATATCAGTTACAGATCCCTACCCATTGCCCTTAGAACAGACAATCAGTCAGGCAATTGCCAAATCCCATGTTTTTTCAAAATTGGATCTGGTGAATGCTTTCAATCAGATTTGAGTGATGGAAGGACAAGAATGGCTGACCGCAATCTGAATGAGGCGAGGCATTTTTCAATTTTCGTAATGCCCTTTGGGCTGAAAAATGCTCCTGCTACATTTCAACAAATGATTGACAATGCGTTAGGGGATCTCCGGTTCTCCTGCACTATTGCTTATATTGATGATATCCTAGTCCATTCCCCAACTCCTGAACAACATGCTATTGACTTAGAAGCAGTGGTGGCTGCTTTGCATAAAGCAGGCTTGTTCCTCAAAGCCTCCAAGTGCAAGTTTTACAAGGAAGAGGTTACATTTCTACAGAAACTTGGTACTTAAAGAAGGTGTCGCCATCCCCCCAACAAATTAGATGCAATCTGAGAATGGCCAAACCCAACTACACAGAAGCAGCTCCAAAGTTTCTTGGGTACTATCATTTTCTTAAAGAAATTTTCCCCCGCACTTTCCCAGTTGGTCTCCCCACTCCATCCCCTCACAGGGAAAAATGTACCATTTTGTTGGACCCCCAAATGCCAGCAGGCATTCAAATCAATTAAGGAAGTATTTGTGTCTCCTCCCATTTTGAAACATGCTGATCCTACCAAACCGTATATCATCACATGTGATGCTTCATCAGTAGCTGTGGGCGCAGTGCTGCTTCAGGACCACAATGGTCTCAAACATCTGGTCGCTTATTTCTCCCAAAAATTCACCGCTACAGAGCAGTCCTGGGCCATTTATGACAAGGAACTGGCTGCTGTTGCATGGTCATTAACTCATTGGCAGTACCTGTTGCAGGGTGCTCATCATGAGTTAATGGTTTGCACAGATCACCAAGCTCTCTTGTATTTTCGCAAACCTCAAAAATTGGCACACCAGCAAGCCCAAACCTATTGGGACCTGTGCAGTTTTAACTTCAAATATGAATTCATCAAAGGTGCGCTAAATGTCCTTCTTAATTTCCTAAGTTGTAGTCCCGCTCACTGTCCCTCAGAACCTGAGGAAGAGGATCTTGTTACCGTGATTCCTGCCACTCAAATTCTGTCAATTGCTCCCTCCATTGTTTCCTCTGCCGCGTTGTCACCTGACAATCCATTATTGGCCCAGGTGTTAGCCAGTCAAACGGCCTGCCCTGAGGGCGTGGAGTTGATTGAACACTTGACTCACTTGAGTCCCAAACACTCCCTATATTCTTTAGAAGAAGGTCTCATTTACTTTCATTCTCATGTTTGGGTTCCCCCTCCTTCCGCCTGAATGTATTCCGCGCACACCATGATCCCCCCTGCAGTTGGACACCCCAGCAACAAGAAATGCATTGACTTGATCAAGCGAACCTTTAATTGGGCAGGACTGACCAAAGAGGTTCCAGCTTGGATCGCCAATTGTGTTATTTGTGCTAGGGCCAAGTTGGACTGTTCCAGAAAATCGGTCTTCTGCACCCTTTACAACAGGTGGAAGGTCCATGGACCTCGGTGTCCATAGATTTCATTGTCAACCTCCCCTGCTCTAATGGTTTCACAGTGGTAATGGTAGTGGTAGATCGCTTTACCAAATTTTCCCTGTTTATTCCTTGTACTTGTGATTACATCAGAAGAAATGGCGCGTCTATTTGTTTGACATGTGTTTTCGATGTTTGGTCTTCCCCAGGAAATTGTTAGTGACAGGGGTACTCAGTTTACCGCCCAGTTTTGGAGTGAACTCTTGTCAATCCTTAAGATAACCCCCTGTTGATCCATGGCATATCACCCCCAGTCCGATGGCCAGACTGAGTGGGTTAACCAAGTTCTTGAACAGTACCTGCGTTGTTATGCTGTAGCAGCGCAGAATACCTGGGCTGATGACCTGCCTCTTGCCCAATTTGCATACAATAATGGGACTCATGCTTCCACAGGTTTTTCACCATATGAAGCAACGTTGGGTTATAACCCATCATTCTCAGTCAGAGCATGCTTGCGACCAGAAGTGCAAGCTGCTGCGGATCATGCTGCCCATATTTGATTGACCCAAGCTTTAGTGTGGGAACACCTCACTAAAGCCATCAATGACTATAAGTGATTTGCAGATTGCAAGCGCCTTCCAGGTCATGACTTTACAGTGGGTTCTTACGTCATGCTCAATACTCACCATTTGCAAATCCAAACCCCTTCCCGCAAATTTGCCAGTAAGCGTTCAGGTCCCCACTTAGTGGAGGAGGTATTGGGTAATGGGGCGTTCCAGTTGAAGCTTCCCGCGCATTGGAAGCAACACCCAGTTTTCCATGTATCCCAGCTGTCACCCTTTAAGGGTGTAATTCCCATGGACCCAGAACCAATTGTCATCAATAATGAGGAGGAAGCTGAAGTGGAGGCCATTCTGGCATCTCAGAAGTCATGACGATCAGTTCAATATCTTGTGGCCTGGAAAGGATATCCAGCTTACAAAAACAGTTGGGTCAAGGCGCGTGATTGCGCGAATTGTATGGACCTGGTTGACGCTTTCCACACATCCCACCCCGAGGCTCCCTGCCTGTTTCAGAAGGCCATGATGATTATGGCTATCAAGTTACCCAAAGCGCATAAGAACATGGCTCTGGTGCAGTTTCCCGGTGGGGGGCCATCCCTC
The DNA here is from genome assembly GCA_022478985.1 of Massospora cicadina. NCBI lineage: Eukaryota > Fungi > Entomophthoromycota > Entomophthoromycetes > Entomophthorales > Entomophthoraceae > Massospora > Massospora cicadina. The sequence goes on from JAKSZP010000106.1 coordinate 197,781, forward strand.
TGGAAAAAGGAAATGGTAATGTAAGTCTTGGGGAGTGTCCTTTGGCTCTCAATTGAGCTATCTTTCCGTACCAAATAAGAAAACACCAAAGAGGAAGGAAGTACCTCTCATCACCCAGGGCGATCTCGCCCACATAGTTGATGAGCGTTGGGTAACAGCCCATCCACTTCGGATCCCACCCCCAATTCCCTCACTCACCTCATCAGAACTGTTGTGGGAAATTAATGAAATCTGTGATGAAATCATTGAACTGAAATCAGTTGGACCTAATTTGGGCAGCAATCGGGCTGATGGCCAAAATTTGAATGGCTGTAAAAGTATAAAGAATAGATATCGGCTGAGTCGCCTGACAGTTCCAATTTGACCCCTAAATCAGTAGAACAAATACTGAGTGCCATCAACGACCATCTAGTACTAAAAAAAAGAGAGTTCAAAGTCCTCTGATAGTAATTTGGGCGTTGCGCCCAATGGGATACTATCAACCAAATGAATGGTTAAACAACCGAGCATGAGCAGGTTGGCTGTCCTGAACCTGTTCCCAACCAAATGGTCCCATCTCTATATGGGATGGCCTTGGGGGATTCCTGTCGCTCGTTGGGCCAAATGCCGTTGTGCTAACTGTCAGAAACATAATCAACCCCTGGTCCAGATGTTTGAGGTTGAACTGACAGAGACTCAGCCTGCCACCAAATTTTGCAATGTCAGTTCCCAAAGAATAAACCCCCCACTATCAACCAATTTGCCGGTTAGGCCGAATTTGTGGATCCTGACCACGCCTTATCACTACCCAATTGACCACTATTTAATCAGTTGTAAGGCACTGAGAAGATTGTTGGTCAATTTTCTTACTTTATTTCCCAAATAAAATTTTATCAAAAACCCCAAATTTTTATCTCCTTCCTTTCAACCACATTCTATATGGCATTTCCCTGGTGGTCCACCGCTCCACACTCTGGGTGGGCCCTACCAATTCTCTTGGTTACCATGGTTCCCTCCATTGCCAATTGGACTCAACAAGTCCGGAATTTTTGGCTCTATAACCCTGTTCTCATGACCTTCCAGCAGCAATATACAGGGATCTTATGGCCCTATGTCCGCCAACTACAAGATAAAATGCGCCTCTCTACCACCCCTGAGAAAATGGTTTCAACAACCAAGTATCTCGCAGAAACTATCCCAGTAGTTTCCACCCCTGCTACCAGAACTCCTGGGTCTGAAGTATATTCAGTGTGGTTTGCCGTTGGGATACTCCTAACTCTAAAATTCCGCCACCACTTCATGATATCCTATTTCCCGGCTCCATATCAAGTCATATGGTTGGCAATGCCTCTGGCATTCTGGCTTGCTTTCTAGATGCTCACGCATCCCGACTGGCAGGCCAGTCTAAATCTCTTCTGCCGTTTCCATGACAATTGTCCAGTGAATGCTACTGAGAGAAAGTATGCACCTTGCAAAGAGGACGTCACCAATGCGGTGATCTGGGAGGATCATCACATCAAAAGAGAAGATGACCATGAATGAAGATGTAATCAGTGCAGTATACCATGGGTCAGGTGCACATAGTTCTGTGGCTGTACCTGTTTAACTAATGTAAATTGAAATTGACATTGCCAGAATCAAATGATACCTACTTGGCACAGGCCACCCAACCTACAGGATTATCAGTACACTTGAAGAAGGTGAACATCCTGTGATATCTACCTTCAAAATAATAGAACTGGATATTGAGGGCACCACTAAGGCCACATTAAATTAAGAAGGTCTTAATAAGTTCAAAGAGTCAGCCACCACTTTTTAATGATTGGTAACCATATCTGAGAAGAGTGTTATGTAGGTTGAAGTGATGACTCAGAGGGTTCAAATTTTGGCTATATTAGGTACTGAATTATGTTAAGATTATGTCCTCCAAGTTTATTGAAGACACTGAAGTCCATTCAAGATATAGACTACAATTTCAAGTATTAGAAAGCTAGGCTAGATGTCTTTCATGCCTTAGGAGCATATTCAGCATTTTATTGCCAGGGAAGCTGGGAAAAAGCTCCAACTTTCCCTAAATTAGACCAGCTCTTTTAAAGACCAGGCGTAAGGATATTTAAAGATACTAAATAATTTATACAGCTAAGGGATCTAGATTTAATTGGTGAATGTCATTAAAAAGTGCTATAAAATATGACAATCATGGGTAAAAAAGGGAGTTAGGCTTTTATGTGGGAGCAATATTTAGAGGGATTTGAGTTCCATTATTTTTGGGAAAAGTAACGATACAAATTAAGCCAAAAACTATATCTGATTTACTCGTTAAATTTGTCTGCAGCATCTTATCACCTTTTCAGAGCAGCAACATTTTCTTGTTTTTAGATTATACTGGGATTCAAACAACGCACCATTTGAATATATATAATAAAGAATAAATCATATAATTATAACTTGGGAATATTTTATTAGTACCCAATTGATTAATATAAGATTAGGGCTTCACTTGCACAGTGATTAACCTGAAAAAAACCTCTTTAAGCCTCAATTGGGTTTTATTATATTGCCTAGATTAATATGAGATACAACTTGGTTTGAAGTGTAATAGCCTCAGCTTGGCATTCTTAACAATAACGGGATTTGACATTTTTGAGGATGTATTCTTAGTTGGGTTAGTCCCAATGTCTAAATTGAACAGTTTGGTCTTCAAGTCAATATGATGGCTAATATTAATGATCAGATTCAAGAACTTGTACTTTTAAACCAGATTGACCATCAGTTTGGCTATCTTTAAAGTTCAGATTGGGCAGCTCAGGTATAAGTTTAGTAAAACTTTGAAATTTTTAACTAAAGTGGCTGAATAGTTAGGATCCTCAATATTCAAACTATCTTCAAATGGTGTATTATCATCCTTCGGATTATATTAGTTTCATCAATACAGCCTAATTCTTGGATTTACCATTGATAAATATTGTTTGGGCAGATATGTAGTTAGGCAAAGGCAGGAGAGTGTGAACACAGCTTAGCGTTGTTAAGTCAAAGTGATTGGGTGTCAGATTCTTGTATTATTTAGATTATACTAAGTTTCGCCAGGTTATTCAATTTTCTGACATTAGTAGGACCTAAAATATTAGTATAAATAAATAAATTATAATTACAATAAATTAAAGGCTTCAAAAAGAATAAAATAAAATGGTAAGTTGGTATGATTTGGTCTCTAGGGCACTTGGATAGGCTGGTCTGAGCAAATTGGTGGAGATTCCTATGGACTTGGCAGAAGAAAACAATTTTAACGCCAAAGCATTTGGTTCAGCTGTTAAACCTTATCGTCAGAGCAACAAAGAGCCTTGGTAGGATTGGTGTAGTTTACTTTGATTTCCTTTAACTGAAGTTGATAAGCTTCATCAACTTTGACCTTAAATAATATGGTGCAACTGTTGATAGCTACTATTTTGTTATTAAATCATTCTTGTCTTGTTGATAATAAGCATTTTTATATTCTTTATACTTTATATTGCTTGCTACCATCCTAGCATATTATTGTATTGTCAGGGTCTGGACCGTAGCATAGTGTTTTTAAAGTACACCTTGTATTCCAAATCCTCAATTTGAGCATGCTCTTCGCTTTGCTTGAGATTCTGCAACTCATGAACTTGTTCTTGGAGTACATGTCAACCATTTTGATGACCTCCTAATTGGTTTCAAAATGCTAAAAGTGGTTGGAGGAATCAATTTCTTTCATTCACCATCTTGTGGAAGTAAATGGCTATTAGTTGATGGGCTCATCTTGGAACTTGGTCTATTTACTATCAATATGGGTAAATATGGGCACATAAACTAAGGATGTTAAGGTTTATTTGGGACTTGGGAAAAACCTGTCAGGGAGTACCAGTTTTGTTGGAGCAGCAGGTGGTCAGCTCCAAATGTCCCTAGTTACAGTCTTCTGAAGACCAAGGCGCAAGGATATTTATAGTATTAAATTATATATACAATTAAGGGAAAGACTCCCCTAATTCTTGAATGACATAAATTACGCTAAAATAGCAACAATATAGGGTAAAAAAAGGGATCTATTTTTTAGAGAGACCTGGGTGCCATTATTTTGAAAAAAGGTAACAATACTTAAAAGCCAAGATCTATATCTAATTCACTCTTTAGATTTTCAGAATCTCATCATCTTTTCAGAGTAGCAAAATTTGCCCATTTTTAGATCAGGATATAAGCCTAACAACGCATTGAGTGATATAGTGAAAATAAGTATTGTAAAATTTTGAGTGTTGATTACTTAACTACACCTTGTAGTAAGTACCAAATGTAACCTTTCAGCTGGGCTAAACCTTTAACTTTTCAATATACTGCATAGGTTCTGATTTGTGCAACCAGTAACTGTTGACATAATATATAATCTGATTTTATGTATGCGTAGTGATACT